>JAPPVO010003734.1:0-30791 GCA_030407325.1 Camellia japonica | reverse complement strand
AAATCAATATGTCATCAATGAATACCAACAATAAAGTCATCAAGGTACGGTTTAAAGATTCTATTCATGAGGTCTATAAATGCTGCAGTGTGCATTGGTAACTCCAAAAGGCATAACTAAAATTCGTAATGTCCATACCTCGTTCTAAAAGAGTTTTATCAATGTCTTCTGGTTTAACTTTCAATGGTGATATCCAGATCTGAGATCAATCTTAGAAAAACTTGAGCACCCTGTAACTGATCAAATAAGTCATCAATACGCGGTATGGATATTTGTTTTTCACAGTTACCTTGTTCAGTTCACGGTAGTCAATACAACAGTCTCAGTGAGCCGTCTTTCTTCTTTACAAACAAAACGGGTGCGCCCCACGGTGAAGTACTAGGCCTGATAAACTTCTTGTCTAACAGTTCTTATAGTTGGCACTTTAGTTCTTTCAGTTCGGTTGGAGCCATTCTGTAAGGAGCTTTCGATACCAAGCTGTGTACCGGAATCACATCAATGGTGAACTCAATTCCCTGTCAATCAAATCCCCCTGGCAGATTATCTGGAAAAATCTGGGAATTCTCTGACTATGGAATACTGTTCACATTAGCATTATCATCAGTAGACACAGTCAATACAGAACCAGATACCTTTACACCATTTCTAATCAATTTAACAGCTTTCACAGAAGAAATCAAATACGGAGGAGGTACTCCCAACCCATTAAATACAAATCGGGTAACCAGGTGGACGGAAAAACAACTTGCTTCGTCACGCAGTCAATGGTAGCATGATATTTTTGTAACCAGTCCATCCCCAATATTACATCAAAATGATCAATGTTCAATGGCAGTAAATCAATAAACAGATGCATATCCCAACAATAATCTCACAAGCAGGATACATATATGCACATGTCATGGATCCCAATAGGTGATGATACAGCTAACAGATAGTTCATGGGTTCTAAGGGTCTATTCAATTTTCGTAAAAAAGCATGCGATACGTATGAGTGTGTAGACCCTAAATCAATCAGTACATATGCATTTTGAGTACAAATAGAGAGGATACCTGACACAACGGTTCGGTATTTTGCACATCTCCCGGTACTAGGGCGAACACTCGGCCTGCCTCATGGGCTCTTTCCCGGTAGCTTTGGGGTTCAGTTTGGTGCAACAGTTGATGCTGGGCGCTGCCTGCAGCTTTACTATTGCCCAGAGCAGTGGAAGGCAATCTTTAACCATGTGGCCCACCTTGCCACACGTGTAACAAGCACCAGAAATTTTATAACAAACTCCCTTATGGTTCTTACCACATTCGGAACAGGGGTGGAAAGGAACGGTTTCCTTGACTAGAAGTAGTCGTTGACCCTGTATTTTGCTTTTTGTTCAGCGGGTTGTTCTTGCCTTTCTTGAACTTAAAAACCTGCCTTTTCCACCCATTCAGATGCCAGCGTTTTAGATTGTTTCACAGCTTCGATGTTCGCTTCAGCCATCAAGGCTCGGTCAAGAACATTCAATAAGTCGGTAATTTCAGAACACTTATTCTGTCCAGTATTGCAACATTCAGGCCGCCTTCAAACCTTCTAGCCTTCTTGTAATCAGTGTCCACCATATGTGGTGCATATCTAGCAAGTCCGGTAAACTTTGTTTCGTATTCGGCAACGACATCGTGCCCTGCCTCAGTTGTTCAAATTCAGTCACCTTCCTATCCCTAACACATTGAGGGAAGTACTTTTCAAAGAAGGCTACTTTGAATTGAGCCCAAGTCATCAAACGTTGTCATCACGGGTAAGCATCCACCACCTTCTTGCTTCCTCTTGAAGAGTAAAGGTAGCCAACAGCACTTTATGTGCCTCCGAACATGGGAAAACCTCAAACAATTTTTCGGTCTCAAGAACCCAAGCTTCAGCTTTAAGGTTCAAGGCCTCCCTGGAAGATGGCGGTTTCAGTTTGCTGAACTTCTGGGTGAGAGCAATTATGTCCCCATCATTAACGTTTACATTCTGTACATTCACATTCTGTCCGGTATAGCGGAGGAGGAGGTGGGGGCTGTTGGTTCTGTTGTTGCTCTAATCTTGCAGTTATCAGTTCCATCATTCTTTCCATTCTTGCCATTCTTGCCTCAGTGGATGAGGACTCAGATTCATTTGCATTATCCATTTCACTATAAGCAGTTATAACAATTATAAACATAAACAGTTGCATACTTAAACAGTTTAACACATTAGCATACATTCAGTCATGTCATAACCACACACTTTTCATGTTCATGCAATGCCCTAATCACCTTTCTAGGACATCCTATAGCTCATTTGGACACGTGTGTGCGGTATAACTCGTGGTTAAGTATCGCTCTGATACCACTCTGTCACGACCCAAACCCGCCCCTATGGGTTTAGCACCGTAACCGGCCAGTAATTCCGAGATTACCGAAGGCCTACTTAACAGTAATACAGTAAACAGAGTACAGGGCTTGGCGGAAGCCAATACAGTAAATAAAACAATGTCCAATGAGCTGTGACAATCTGTATGCAAAAACTTTCCATAAATATAACATTCAGTACAGAACAGTTATGCACAATATTTACAATTATTCAGTACAGGGACTAATCCCTACTAACAGTACAGTACGGTGTTGTCAGTCTATACGGTATTACAAAACAGTATAGAGACAGACGGGGAAATAAAAACACCCCTAAGTCATAGCTTGGCAGGCTCGGAACCTCGCAGTGAGGCACACTGGTTGGCTTGACAAAACTGGAGTTTACCCCGACGCTTCTAGCATTGGTCCGGTGCCTGGACACCTACATATATATATGAGCAGTAAGCTAAAGCCCAGTGAATAACACAGAGCGTAAAGGGGTTTAGAATGAATGTCCTTACAGTAATGAAACAGTTCATTAAATCAGTATATCAGTTGTTCAGTACAGTAAACAGTCATATGTGGTACATCCATTAGCATAGCAGTAAACAGTAGGTCTTAAAAGACCGAACAGTAAGTGATGCCATCAATCAGTAAACAGTAGTGGTTCAACGAGGGAACCGACAGAGATCTCTGTAACAGTAACAGTAAACAGTAGGTGCTAAGGATGCCACAGTACAGTTCAGAATATAGGACATACATTCATTCAGTAAACAATATCAGTTCAGTAAACAGTTCAGTTCAGCATTCAGAAGATAATCATTTTGAACATATCTTTACACAATTGTTACTCACAGAGTTCTGGGCTACAGTGAACTAGAGCGTCTCCTCGGAAAGCCAACCCTACACAGTTTACAGATTGAAACACACTAAGCTACACAGTTGGGAAAGATAATAACTTAATCCCTAATTGCCTCGGTGTGGTTCTACATCTATATCCTCTTTAAGATGCCTTAAATATGCCCTAGGAATGCCTAGGATGGAAAGAGGATGTGAAGATGCACTTTGAACACTTTACAAAATTTTCAGAAAGCAGGGGTCTCGCTTGAGCGTGGCTTTCTATGCTCGAGCGGACATGCAGACAAAGGTCTCCGCTCGAGCGTGAATTCCGTCGCTCGAGCAGACTGTGTGCTACAGTAAAAATACTGGATGCTCAGAATTTACGCTCGATGGGCGCTCGACCCTCGCTCGAGTGTAAGACACAAGTCCTCGCTCGAGCGTGAGTTTCCTCGCTCGAGCGGACTGTGAACTCATGCAAAGTACTGGATGCACGCATTTCACGCTCGAGCGTGGCTTTTCTCGCTCGAGCGGAAGGCACGATCACAGAGTGTACGCTCGAGCGTAGACTTCCTCGCTCGAGCGTGGTCCAAAATCTAGAAATTCCAGATTTGAACCTCAAGCTCAAAATCAAGTCCAAATGCCTTAAAATCGATCCTCTTGGGCCAAAAACCTGGAAAACACTTGTAAACACATGACATTATATATTTCAAAGATCAATTTGAGAAAATCAAGGCCCAAGGGTGTTTAATTCAAACTCAATTCAAACCAATTTTCATGAACAATCTTCAAACATGACATGCATGAAACTTTAAACAACTTCCAAGTTCCAAAACATGCTCTAATGAGCCAAATCTTTCAAAAACATGGTAAGTTCATGGTCTATTTGTAAAAATATGAGCATGCATGTCCAATTTTATGAAGAACTAGCTCAAAAATGCAAGAGTATGCCATGCATGCAACAATTGAGCTGTAAATTAACACTATTGACCCAAACACAAGCCTTAGATCACTAAAGGCCCATTAATCATGCAAGAAGAAGCTCAATTTCAAGAAAACAAAAGTGTAATTACTCTACCTTAGGCCTCTAATGCAAGACTAGAAGTTCAAATAGGCAATTCTCTAACAATTCTTCCAATTTCCAAGCAAATCAACGAGAACAATTCAACTCTCTCACTTTCCCCCTCTCTAGTTCGGTGGTGAGCAAGAAATGGCTGAGCAAATGTGTTATGTGATCAAGTGAAGGCTCAATGTGTGTGAGATAGTGGGCCATTAAGTGGTATTTTGGTAATTAAGCTCAATTTGGGCATTTTGTCAATGTTTAATCTAATTAATCATACCAAAACACTTTTTTCAATAAAGATACCATAAAATCACATTATTTCTACTGATCATAGGACATCAATCAATTTTGGATTCGGCCGCCGATAAGGCCTTTAATTAACAGTTTAAGCATAAAAACTGAACAGATAATTAAGCAGTCAAACAGATAAATGCAATTCAAATAGATACAGGCAATTAATTCAGTTTCAGATTTCAGTCAGTCAGTTCAGTAATCCAGTCAGTTTAATTACCAATCATAATCGTTCTTAGTTTAGCAGTAATCGGTAATTAATCGGTGGTAGTGATGAGGGTTGTTACAGTTATACTGACTTTCACTTCCACTCTCCATCTTTCCCCACCCACCACCACCACCCACCACCACCACCCATAATACAACAATTATATTAGTTTTAACATTACAACCACTCATACAAAAGTATTTTTTTTATGGAAAAACATGTTTCATAAATTATTTATTGTATCCACTAAATTATATGAAGCATTAATTTTTTTTCATTCAATTTTGTAAAAAAATAATCTTACATAATATTTAATTGATTAGAATGAATGTGGAATGAATTGTATTTATGGTAAAGCACCAATAAATCCCAAACAATGATCTTATGAACTGTTTGGGTCCTCAATTTTTTCTTATAGACCCAAAGGTCTCATTGTAGTGTGAATTACATAAAAGGCATAGCATAAATGGTCGTGTGTAATGTGTTGAAGGACAAATGTAAGTTTCTCATAATGTTGAAATATTAAAATGTAGCACTTTAAAAAAAAAAAAAAATCTTAGTGTACTTTTCCCAAACGTAACACTCCAAATGTAACACACTAAAAATTCTTAGTATACTTTTATCAAACTTAACAGCGTAACATTCCAAAAAAACTCATTAGTGTACTTTTTCAAAACGTAACACACACAAAACTCCTTAGTGTAATTAAGAAGGGAATTCTGTGCCGAACAGAGTGGGTCAAGTTATCCCATGGAATGGGCCGAGCTATCTATGTGGTGGGCCGAGCTAAATCTACTACCACTTTGCGGTTAGCTGGGCCAAACTAAGGGTGGATGTGTGCCTAATAGAGTTGACTGAGGTATCTCTCGTATCGGCCAAGGAATTCTTTATATGACCGAGCAGAATTAGCCACTTTTAGAGAACAAGGGTCATAGGAGCTTGCGTGTCTCCAATCGAGCTGTCAGCTTGGTTGGGCTCCGAAGAGCAGCACGGCACTGGACCCGTGGGTAAGGGTCACTAGCTTAATCGAGTTACGGCTAGGTCGGATAAAAGTGGCTCGGTTGGTGCTCCTCGTGTCTAACGGTTTATGGGGGTCAAACAGTGACTTACCCAAGGTAATGCTGATTACTAGGTTGTCTACCTTTGACAAGTACATGCGTATAAGGAAATAAGAGAGCAGAATGTCCTTACCCCAAGACAATGGAATAGTGCACACTACCTGGAGAAGTGGGAGAGTTGTCTATATAAGACCTACGAATTCATTCTTAAAGGTCAACAATCTTGAGCCAGAAAACTCTCATTCTCCTATATTTTCCAAGGGTGCTAACTAGATTGTCGAAGGGGTTTTCCGGCGAGACACCCGCTGGGCAGCTCACCTCTATTGTGTTTGTAGGAGAAACGACATCTTTTGGAGTGAGACAAATATGGAGGCAAGGAGTACGGAAGTGAATAATATTTACTCCCTGTACAGTACTTTTTCCAAACGTAATACTCAAATGTAACATACTAAAAACTCCTTAATCTACTTTTCTCAAATGTAACAACGTAACATTCCAAAAAATACTAATGTATTTTTTCTTAAACATAACACTCCAATCAATATAACATGAAAAAAATTTCTTAGTGTACTTTTTTCAAATGCAACACTCTAATGTAACATTAGAAAATAACACTAACAAAAATTTAGATTTTCACGCTCGACAACTAATACTTCAGCCACCAATCCTCCCAAAAAGAATCTTTCACACCTCAATTTCCATTCCCATTCCAAAAACAAATCAGAAAATAGAAAAAATGAATCACAAAATGACATGCACTTAAACTCAAATGGCACCAAATCAAATAAATACTACTTTCCAAAACGAAAAAATCTAATTGGTTCATTAAAAAACTCTTCAGACTAAATGGATCAACATTCTCCCATATAGGATTTATGGGTAAATTTTCCTTCTATTTATCACTATTGATCCTATTTATGAATAATTAATTCATTTTTTGGACGAATAATACTAACAGTCCTTGCAGTTTGGAACTTTTGTTAGTTTAGTCCATGACTTTTTAATTGTAATAAATTTGATCCTGAATTTTGAATCTCATTCTAAATAACGACAATTGAAAACGCGTCAGTTTCAAATAGAAATGCTCCATTTCAAGGGTAAAATTATCAATTTGATAAAATATAAACTAGTTTGACAAAAATAAATATCAAAAATATATTTTGAATTTTTAAAATTTATTTCTACCCACCAAAGATAAATTATATAAAAAATGATAAATCTTTTATAGTTTTTTATTTTTTACCAAATTAATTTTTAGTATGTGTTTTGGATTTTTTTATTTATGGGTTGGTTTAATAATGATATCAAAGTTATCACCATGTTTAACTTGAGTTTTTTCAGAATTTTGTTTTTGAAAAAAAAAAAACTAATTTAATGAAAATAATATTAAAAAAATATTTCTACCCTCCCAAAGATAAAATTATATAAAAATGATAATTGTTTTTAATTTTTTTCCCACCAATTTAATTTTTAGTTTCATAGAAAAAAATTCTGAAAATAGATTCTGAAAACCAAACCAAACAAAACTTTATAATCAAGAAGTGTTAGCATTATTCATTAAAAAAAGGTAATTGCATTTCGAATAACATATAAGTTAACAAACACAAAATAAGTTGCATAATGACTTTGTACTTAAAATGAAGAATTTTCTGTTTGCAAAGAACACAATATCTTTTATTGTCCTTATTTGGAATAAGATTCAAAATTTAAAGTCAAATGTATTCACAATTAAAAAGTCATGGACTAAAGTGACACAAGTCTCAAATTATAAGGACTGTTAGTGTAATTCACCCTTCATTTTATTTTCATTCCAATAGATCAAATCCTACTTTAAAATTAATGAAAAACTTATGTTGTCCATCCTTAAAAGGGGTATATCATGAGAAAGTTCCAATTTTTTTATGATAGTAGTTACAAATGTTCGTGAATTGTGATATCAAAAGTTACTAATAACAAATTTATGATATACACCTCTAAAATAAAAGTTACGGATCATTGCAATTATTATAAATATTAGATTTATGAATAAGGTGGTGTAAAAAGTACAAATCATTTTGATATTAAAAAGTAAGACAACCTATTGTAATGTTTATTCTGAATATATATACAATATATATCTTTTTAATAATAAATATAATAACATTTTTTTTTAAAATCGAAAAACTACCACTGCACGGACTTCTTTTCACTATATATATCATTGGGTATATGGTTTGGCCAGTCAAATTTTCAATTATTGAATTAAGCAAAAAAAACTGAAGACATGAATTCGAGACAATAAAGTGCATTGAAATTGAAAATTTTATTTAATAAAGATAAATAGGTGTGGATTTAGCCATAGGTTGCTCCTGGTGCCTTGAACCATTCTGCTTGGAAAAATTATTCAGTGTGACTATGCCATCCACCAATCACCATAACCATCACCAAACACAATACAGTGTAATGTAAGAAAATTCTATCCATACATAAAATTTATTTAAAATATTCATTTTTAATGATATTTTATTTTAAAATTTAAGACCCTCATTAAGCCACATCATTTACTAAAAAATTTATACATTTTTTTATGCTAACATTACTCATATTTCATCAGTAGGGAAATTTTTGTATCATGAGTCAAAGAAATTATTCCTCTTGTTCAACATGTAATTCTCCACTTTGCAAATGCCATGTCACGGCCTTCATTCGATGTGCTTGCAGCATGCACACTAGTATCCTCGGTACACCCACTACACAAATTTAATTTAATTTATTTATTTTTTAATTTCCTTACTACATCCACATCAATACCAAAATTGCCCCATTGGTCCCTAAAATTCAAAAGGATCACCTATGCCCCCCTCTTCCCCGATGCAAATGCAAGCTCCCTGTTGTCGACTTCCAAACCAGTTTCATAACAATAATTAAAAGAGGTAGGGATAAAATATTACATATGCACTTGGCTCAATAATTCGACTGCAACTGCAACTGACGATAGTTACCTGTTACATGCGGGTGGGTCGACTTGAGAAAGATGACCTGCTTGCTAGATAAGCTACAGATAGTTACTGTCGAAACAAATAAAAAAATGAAACAAATCAAAAATACATCCCAAGAAAAACTCCTTTAACAACCATCTACTGTTTGATGCAGGAAACACCCTCATAGCATGACTTGACAAGCAACGTGCACCATGTAAAAATAACAAAATATTGAGGGGTTGAAAAACCTTGAATCAGGATAACACAACCACCACATGCAAACAGGACCCAGATTTTGACCAAGACTGATAAACGACTGACAAATCCACACACCGTTCCCACCCATAAAAGCACAAACCAATGCATTTAAAACCATGTAGAATATACTGAGGCGGTACACGAGAACAGACAATTGACCTCGCCTGATATATGTTGGTGTTGAAACAAACACGTCCCTCTTTAAGTTGAGGAAACAGGCTCCTTGCCCTACTTATCTGCATCTGTTTTCCCAGCCTCACTTTCAGATTCCTTCTTGGTGGTGACAGACACCTCTTCACTGGCTTTGTCTTCTGCTGCTTCTCATCTTCAACACTTAGTTTCTCAAGTAGCCCGGCAGCAGCAGACGCATCTTTGTTTTCCTCTTTCTTTTGTTGAGATTCAGCTACCTCTTGAAACATTTCATGAATGTTTTGCAATCTATGGAAAAGAAAAAGCACACATTATAACTAAAATGGCCAAGAGAATGATGCCCAATACATCCTAGAAAGCAAATAAGACTGCATCTAGGAACATCTAAGATATGCTAATGCTGGGTACTTCACAAAAACTCACAGGTAATAGAATGAACCAGGATGCCTTCCCTGGATTCTTTTTTCTTTTTCTTTTTTTTTTTCTTTTTTTCTTTTTAATACAGAATGATGAAATACCATATTCACAAGTAACTTGAGCAAATAAATAAATTAATAACTTGGATGCACATATAAGCCTTGGGAAGGTTAACAGTTTATGTTGGCCGAAAAAATAAAAAATAAAAAAAAGTGCATGGTGTTCAATTGTTATGATAAAAACACTGCAAAAATACATTCAGTTTTGTTATTTAGAACAGTTTATCTGCTGCTGACCTCTACAAACAGTCATAGAAAATGACACAATGAGCATGAGCATGAGCATGAGGTATTGTGCTGATTTTCATGACAGAATATCACAAAATCTCTAGTACCAAACATCCAAAGAAGCTAAAGACTGAACCGTCCAAGTCATCATGGATCTAAAATAATTAGTACTAGCAGACATCTTAAGCAATCCCAAAAATAAAATGATGGTTGAAGTTCATTATATCTCCCTGCATTCAATAATGACGTAAAGCTTGGCTTTGGTGCTCCAGAAAAACAAATCTGATCAACCTATATTTGCCCATTTGATACAATCTGCCCATAGTAAAACTATCTAGGAGTTAATGTATTTTCATGTGAACAAGAGACCAGTATAATGGCGGTTGACGCATATAGTTTGCCTGTTGTTAGGGTAAAAGCTATTGATATTTGCTGTTTTTAACAATAGGTCCTGCAGACTTCGCTTCACCATACCAAATTGCATACTAGAAGAAACACGCATTGTCCTACAGAAAAAAATTGGTGTTTTCAAAATGATGACCCCGCATGAAATCTGTCATCTTTTAGTGGGATCCCACAGAAAAAATTGATGTGTTTTCAAAATAATATAAATTTCTATATATATTATTTTACAAAGTAAATCTTATGATTCACTATTCGATACAATTCACTGTTTTCGCAAAACAATTCACGATTTGATTCGTGATTTGACAATAATGGATATGGTCTCATGCAACAAGCATAATTTAAACATGAAGGTTATCCAAAACTGAAGAAGATTCTATTAGTTGTTAATGCACGCACCATAAGGCTGTGTCTGATTAAAAGAAAATTATGGAAAGTGAAATTGATAGAAAGTAAAGTGAAAGAAAAGAAACCAAAAGGAAAATATATTTTCTTGCAAACATTTGATTAGGATGAAAATTTTGCAAGAAAATAGAGAGATTCAAAATTTAATCATATGTAACCTTTCATGGACAAATTTTAAAATTTTTATATTTCATGTGTTTTTTATAAGAAATTAAAAACTTAGTTACCATGTTAATATTTGTTTGTAAGGACAATTAACCTTCTTATAATTTCCACCACTTCCATGCTAAACAACTCAGAATTTTCTTTTTTTTCTTTTTCCCTCTTTCCACCACTTTCATCCTAATCAAACCCAGCCTAAAGCGAGTAAATTTTCTCCCTAAAAAACTTTGAGACCAAAAAATGGGTAGCAAGCATGACATTGCTTCAGGGTCATTCGAGTTTCACTTGCATTTAAAGTTGTTCTCGAAAGTGGAAGAGTAATCAAAACATGTCTTTCTTCTAACTTATAGGTTGCAAAAGCTTAAATGTTCGAAGTTGCAATCTTCTTTGATTGGACACTTGAACTTCTTTGTTTGGAGCAAGGTCAATCAAGGGATATGCAAGTCAAAACACGGTCAACAAACTCTGTGACTTGCAAGGATCTGAGTGGTCACCAAGTGCAAACCCAATAGTAGAATTTGGAGCATCATAAAATTTGACAGGCTAAAAAGTAGCATCAAGTTTAGGAACCAAATAGCTACAACCTACAATGCAGAGATTGACAAAATTTTAGTGAATATCTCATTCTCATAAGTATATGGTAAAAGGGGAACAACCTGAGTAAGGTAAAAGGGAACAACTAAGTAAGGCTAAACTAGCTGGCAAATTAATCAACATTTAGTACTCAACCCAACTAACTATTATTGGGGAAGTAGCTGAGGGCATACGAGAGATCATAGGAAATGATTAATTGACCTAGAGTATATAATGCTCAAACGTGTTTCTGGTTAGGAGAATGCTTGAGCCAAGGATTCAAAGAGGTTTCGAAAAGAAACCAGCCACAGAGAGAACAGACGTTCAACACCTATATGAAGGTAAAACACTGGTCAAATGAATACTTCTTGGGTTCAACATCAAGGAACCAAAGGTCGAACAAAGAGTGTTTGGCCTAAGAAGGAAGGTCTAGACAAAAGTTTGGGAGCAGAGCCAAAACTAGAGCATCAAAAAAGGACCAAAGCCACTGAAAAATGAGAGGAGACAAGCTCCATGACTCTTCACACAAGTGAGCCAGAAGAGCTTTCAACCTACAGCTAGGACTTTGGACTTTGGCTAGCACAGTGAATGTGGTATGAGGGAAATGTAGGTTCTTGAAGTAAAAAGCACATCAGAACATATGGACATGAAGTAGCACGATAAGGCAAGGCATGGCAATTAGCAGGATGTGGCTAATCATAGAAATATGCATCATAGCTGCTATGTACCAATACTAGACAAAGCTCGAGTAGAATAAAAAAAAAAGGATATAACAAATATCTATCTTTATTTAGTTCTCTTTTATTTACAAGTCACAAGTGCACTCACTTGGATTAAACTAGAAAAATATTAAAATATAGACCAAGCTTCTTCATGCAAAATGAAAAGCATTCAACCTTAACAAATTATGAACAAAAACAGTTTAACTTCACTTTTCAACAAATCATCTATGAAACTGGAACTCAATGCTCAAATCACAAAAATCATCAAAAGAATAATTTAAAACTAAATTTTGTAGCAAATTCCCTTTCATTCTAACAAAACCACAAAGTCTGAGAGGTAATCATCATCCATTTTATTGTGAAGCTTAGTTTTGTTGAAAATTATCATTATTACACAGTTGCGATAGAAACTAGAAGAGTAAGTACAAGTACAATCACTCGGTAAACAAGGTGGTAGATTGTTAATCTTCTACTCCTTACCAATCATTGACACAAGTCAGAAATAGTTGACACAAACTATGTTACATGGACTTGGGTGTGGGTGTGGGTGTGGGTGTGGGTGTATGTAAGGGTCGGACACATCAAATATCTAAAATAAAGGATACGTGGACTCGGATAAAATCTACACAAAAATTAGATATGGGTACGTGAATACGGCAAAAAAATATTGAAAAAAAATTAGCAAAGGTCTAATCCTATTATGTTTTTTTTTCTTTTTTTGTACTATTTTTTTAGGTGCTAAATCTGAAATTTTTATTTTTATTTTTATTTTGCTGCAGAATTTTGGTTTGGACAGGCTGAAATTAGTTGGATTAGAGTTTAATAATATGAAGAGTGAAAAGTTAGCCCAATTAATATTGTAACTATAAAGTATTGTGGCCCAAACAGTGATAAGTTTGGGCAGGCCTGTTATCATTCTTTTAAAAGTATGGGCTGGCCCATTATGATTATTCTTTTTAGTTGTTGATTAAAACAAAAGCTAAATCAAAAGTAAAAGGAAAAGGAAAAAGATGATAAGAGAAGAATCTGCCACGTAAGAAGAGAAAAGATTTTGACTGGAGAAGTCCTCTCTCTCCTTCGGCTAGGACTCCTCTCTCTCTCTCTCTCTCTCCCCGGTGATTGAAAGACTACGACCAACATGAATCGGCATCTATTGCGCCTGAATCTTCCCCAATCTCTGTTTTTCTTCGTCGATCTACCCAATCACTGGTTCGTCTTCCTTGATCTGTCGTATCCTTTTGCAAAGTGCCGTATCCCAGCCGGATTCCACACCCGTGTCGGTGTCGTGTCACCGGTATTGGCCAAAAAACGACGAGTCCGTGTAACGTACGACACAAATGTCTAACTAAATTATGTTGGTAGTGGAGAAGTTACATCTTCAACTATATGTTCTCTTGATTTGTTAAGTCTTGTGAAAAGGCTTGTCTACTAATTGGTAAATATCATTTATTTTAAAAGAGTAAATAACTTCATTGCATTCTTACTAAAATGACAATTTAGCTCCTATAATTGAAAATAAATTGCAACATACAAATATTTATTCAATAATAATGCACAAATGTAAATTCATCTTGAGAATGATGAGTTCAATCTCATCGTCGTCATGAGACATTGTTCCGTGCCGCACCAATTTTATCATAATAAATAAAGCATCACATCTATCATCTCTCAATTTTTTAATATGATCTTTAGTTGATGAAACAACACAGATTGCAGTTAAAATGCCTTGACATTTACATTGCAAAGCTTGACAAAGAATATCAATACTCCGCATAATTCCTTTCATAAGTGGTGATGGAGTCACTCCTTATAATTAAGTAGTCGTCAATGCAGCTTATGAATCATTGACTTCATTTAAATGTCTTCATCTTATATCCTATGAAAAAAACTCAACGATTATTGATTATTTCTGTCAAGCTTTGCAATATAAATCTAAAAATATTTTAATTAAATAAATATTTTATTTAAAAATCGTGAAATGATTGATGAGAGTGCTCATTATGTTCTTAGACATTTTCAAGCTCACGATCATCAAGATGAGTTTACAATTGAGCATCATTATTGAATAGTTATTTTTTATGCTGCAATTGATTCTCAATTACAATAGCTAAATTATCATTTTAATAAGAATGCAACGGAGTTGCTTAGTCTTAGCTCAACTTTCAATCCTCAAGGGTATGCATACATAAAAATAGATGATATTTGCAGGTTAGTAAACAAGTTCTATCCACAATACTTCATAAATAAGAGAAAATACAGTTGAATGTGCAACCTTCTCCACCATCATCATAATGTAGTTGGCATCCAGACTTTAAAAAATTGTCAACTATTTCTAGTGTGTTGTGTCAATAGTTGGTAAGGACTAAAAGATCGACACTCTGCCGAGTGATCATACTTGTGCTCACTCTTCTAGTTTCTACTACAACTATGACAAATCAAACACCATCTGCTGCCGCCATTAAAGTTCTCAGTGGCGGGAGCAAATTGAAGAGTCGAAGGGGTGATTGACAAGGAAAAGGGGTTTTTTAGGGGAAAAGTGAAGAGTGAAAGGGGTTTTTTTTTGGGGGGGGGGGGGGGGGGAGATCAAAAAGGTATAAGAGAAATAAAATGTAATCTGTAATTGACGGAAGAGACATTAATGGGAGAGAGAAATTAGAAAGATAGAGACATGAATAGAAGATATTCCTGAACAACGACGAGATGGGTAGAAAGAGTAGAGAGAGAGAGAGTAATCAATGTAATATTAATAATTTTTTTTAAACAAAGGAAGAGACTATAAACTGTAATCTGTAATAGAAGAGAGAGCGACATTAATGAAAGATACTGATTTTCTTAAACAACAAAGATAGATAATGGAGAGAGAGAGAGAGAGAGAGAGAGAAATCAATGGAGTAGAAGAGAGACAATCAGAGTTGGTGAAAAACCCCATGTTCGAGATAAATGTAATCTATGAGCACCAATAATAATAAGACATGTGAAATAATATATTTAATACATACAGGGTTATGCAGGGTTTCTTACACCAGACTTGTTACTCGGCCAACAACCCGTGACTATTGCACCTATTCATAGTTGTCAAATCGGGATTCGAATTGTGAATCGAAATGGTATTGTACCAAATTGCGAATCAAATCGTAAAGATTTTGTCACATTTTTTTTAATTACATAGAAAATATATCTACACACTTAGATATTAATATATCTAATAAATATGAAATATTTAAACTTAAATTAATAAAAATATTGTTTTAAATGATGATCATGTGGTCTGGATAAGAAGTCAACACTAGTTCCCATGTCTACCACTTCACATTTTCCCTTTTAGCTACTATTTCTTATCAACTGTTCTTAATAAAGAAATCAAACAAAGACAAACTTTCAATTTCCAAGTAACAATAACTCAACAACAATATTTTTAACTTTTTCAAAGGTTAAAAAATCAAAAATTTCAATCTTTTTCAAAAATCTCACTTTATGCCTTCAAAAAATTTATTTTGTAAATGCAAATACTTAGATAAAATTAAATTTGTAAGCCTAGAATACTGTAGAGAGAGAGTTCATTTTTTTTGGGGCTAAGGTTTGAGTATTTGAGAGTAACTAGGGAGGGAGAAAGTCTAAAGATGGCATATAATAATCCTAGAGACCTTAAAAAGGTTGTGTGAATCATTTTCCAACAATAAAAAATCAAAAAAGAAAGCCAAACATTGATTTTAGCGAATCGAATCGATTCAATTCACGATTCACCGACTCACTAATGATTCATAGTTATTTGCGATTCACACAACCTGTTCAAATTGATTACTTAATGAATTGAATCGAATCATACAATTCGAATAACAAAGCACCTATCTACCAGTAGCTGACCAAATATATTGTCGAAATCGTCCATTTGTGTTGGGGCCAGTTAGATTCATTAGATTGGGCGAATATTTGAACAGTGCTAGTTCCGCATCTGACAACTGCATAAGTGTTTCCACCTTTTAAGTGAAACAGAACCTTCAATGTAGTGGGATCCTGCACAAAGGTTAATCCATTGTGCAAGATCTAAAAAACGAGGCATCAACTTCCAATTATTTTGGTAATATTGAATCGAGAGGGGGAAAGGTGGGAAAGCTAATAGTGCACCCATGAGTAGTGAATTGAAAATTACAATGGAATTTAATAGAGAGAAAATTAATTCATCTTCATACTGACCCCAGCATATTAAGTGTTGTTTCGGCTAAAGGGATTGATGAAGTTAAGGTGGATGAGGAAACTAATACATTGATAAATGAAGTTTAAGAGTAGCACTCCATCATCAAGTGATGAAAATCGAAAGAAGCTTGAATAGAATATTCGAAACCTCTAACTTGCAAGGCAAAAAACTTAGACCTAGCCAACTACAAGGCTTTTAAGTTAGTAGGTAGTTGGTTTCTTAGTTGTGTTTTGTTTGGTGCTGACGTGCCGTAATGGAATTTATTTGAGCTTCCTTGTATATCCATTATTCTCTGATAATAAAAGCTAGCTTACCAAAAAACAGTAACAGAAAAGTGACGGAACCTAAAAACCAAACGATCGAAACTGAACATCAGGTACTAGCAGGATCTAGTACAAATCTCGGATCATAAACTTGGGAAAACACCACCAGAAGCAATACCTAGGTTGGATGTTTAAACTCGCCAACAGGTACCAGCAATTCAGTTCATTACAAAATGCTAACAATCTACACATCATTACATTAAGAAAAATTAAAGTGACAAGACAAGGAATTGATTTGAAGCTACTTACTCTCAACAGACCCAAACCTAATGCAAAAGAGTTCATCTTTCAATTCGCCATCAGCGAAATCAGCCGCATGCCAAACGCATGACTTTTCGTTCCCGGTGTGTTCCTGGACCGACATCGTCGGAAGAACTGGAGAATGATAGATTCACGCAATCGGAGAATTTTAAGATCACAAACCAAAACAAAAGCATAAAACAATTGAAAAAATTTGAAATCAAAGAAAAATAAATAAATAAAACTCACCGAGATGGTTGGCGCAGATCTTGAGGGTTTTGGATTGTCGCATAACGAGCCGAACTTTTCCAGTTCCCTTGTGCTTCAAAAGTTTCACTGTACCAGCACCTCTCTCCTTCCACTGATTTCCTTCCTTGTCGAATCGATAGAGCTTGGATTTCCTGAAATAAATAAATAAAAAATCAAACCATAAACCGTAGAAATGAAGCAGATCGTAAAAAGATTGATGAGAGAGAGAGAGAGTACAGATCGAGGATAGCTTCTTCGTCTTCTTCGCCGGTGGTGACGGCGACCTCTTCGAGCTTGACGATTGGGGCGACCTGTGCTCCTGTGTCTTCATCGTCAGCGGCGGTGGTTTCTTCCTCTTCTCTGTGCTCGGGATCGATGCTCGCCATAGGAGAGAGACTGTTGTGGTCTGAAAAAGTGAGGGAGGGATTCGAAGGGGGTAGTGTTGGGAGGATTGAGAAGAGTTTTTATAGTGTGGTGTGAAAGTTGAAAGCCGAGAAGTGTGACTTTGAGACGGCTTAAAAGGCGTGAGGTTTACGCACAAAGGAGGGTTTAGGTTTATTTAAAATGGGAGCCGCGCTGTTTAGGTGCCACAAGAGCAGATGCAAAATTAGATCCTTAAGGCTATGTTTGGTTTAGATTTTAAAACATAATTTTATTATTGATTTAAGTGTGATATTTGATTATATTGATTTGAGTGTGATATTTGATTATAATTTTTAAATCATAATTTTACATATATTTTTCAAAATTTATTTCAAATTATAATTATTATTTTTTAAAATTCATAACCAAACATACAATTCAAAACTCTTTTTAAAACTCAAAAACAACTTAATTTTTATTTTAAATATATTTTATTTTTTTATTTTAAATATTTTATTTTATTTTATAGGAATATTTTTAATATTTTAATTTTCATAAAAATATTTTAATATTTTGATATTTTAATTGTAAATATTTTAATTTTCAAAATATTGTAAATATTTTAATTTTCAGAATATTTTTAATTTTTAATTTTTTAAAATAATTTTTAAATATTTTTAATGTTTATACAAGCCTAAAAAATGAATTAACAGAAAAATTAATTGACA
Organism: Camellia japonica; assembly: GCA_030407325.1. Classification (NCBI taxonomy): domain Eukaryota; kingdom Viridiplantae; phylum Streptophyta; class Magnoliopsida; order Ericales; family Theaceae; genus Camellia; species Camellia japonica. The sequence goes on along the minus strand of JAPPVO010003734.1, from coordinate 12,551 downwards.
TAGAAGTTATTTGAAAAAAAAATTATTCAAAAAAATTACTTAAAAACAATTAATTGAAAAAAAATCATTTTTTTATTTGAGTATTTTAAAAATAGTTTGGTTATGACTGTTGATAAAAAAATACGGATATCGAGTTATGAGTTGTGTATTTGATTATCAATTATAGGTTGAATTAAGTTTTGAAAACTATTTTGAAAACTCATTACCAAACAAATTTTCTTATTTCACATGTCACATCAAACTTTCAAAACTCAATTTTACATACAATTCAAAACTCAATTCAACACTCTATTCAAAAACCATAACCAAACAAATTTTCTACACTCAAATCGTAATTCCACAACTCACAAACTCAAAATATAACTCACACTCTCAAATCATATTTACAAAACTCTACCAAACGCAACTTAAAACTTTTATTAAATATTTTATAGGGGTGTTTGGCAACTTAATTTTTGGTTTTTTTTTTTTTTTCCCCACTACAAGACAAATATTTTACAAAACCAAAATAAATAAATTCAAATAAAATATCACATTAAACCCATAATTATTTCATTTTTTCTTTCACAAGCATCACATCCAACTACAAAAAAATCCAACTATCGTCACAAACACAAAAAAAATTTCTCCAATAATATCTTACAACTAAAAAAACTTATAAAAAAACTCACTTCCCAAACACCCACTATATAGATGTAAGATTTATTTGAGATTTATATTGTATGGTTCTATATTTATGTGAGATATTTAGTAAAAATTTTGATAAAATTTTTGAGGTCTCTAATACTTTTAAGATATTTCTAATGTTTAACTTTTTTTTAAAATATTAAATTTGAGTAAAAATTTAAATAAAAATTTTATTTGATATTGTGCATTCTAGCAAAGCGTTTTAAAATTTATTAAACCACCGGTCGACTAAGAAGACGATTGGGGATATCCGGTCAATCGACTAGTCAGTGTAATTTTTCCACGAATTTTTGTAAGAAGGGGTCGTCCGATGCCTGTAACTCCAACGGCTACAAATAATGAATTGATAAAAGCCATAAGTCATCCTTAATTTAATGAAAGATTTAAGATATCTTATATTTGATATTTCTTTGGTGAAAAGGTTGGAGCAACAAAATGCTTCTCTTTTCATCAAATTTGAATTTGATTAAACAAAAGGTACAACATTGGATATGGTCTTACCCTGCTATTTTTTAAGTCCCGTTTGGGTGTTGACTTTTTTACTAAAATAAGTAAGAATAATGTTTGATTTACACAAAATTCTAAGTCTAAGTATGCCCGAATTGCATCCTTCAAATGAAAAAATGGCCCACACACTCTCCTCTATCTCCTCTAACTCATGCTTTCTTCTCTTCTCTTTTTCCTATCTGCCCAAAACAAACACTCTTTTTCTCTCTCTCTCTTCTCCTTTCTTTTTCCAAACAGTAACAATACATTTTTTTTTTGGTTACAGGAAAATCCCCACACTCTCCCGCAAGTCCAAAGTAGCGTCCCTTGCAGAGATCACCAAGGTGTTCTGTTGTCCATTCTGAGTAAGAAACTATGAAAAACTAGTTTTATTGAAAATCTAGATTTGTCCCGTGATAAGTGATTGTCAATTTAGATAATCTAAATAAAAAATTATACATCCACGATTAATGTAGATAAAAGAGAGAGTAAGAGAAAATTCATCCACAACACAAAATATTTTTTATGTGAAAAAATCACAATTGGAATCCACTTACTTGTGATAAAAAATCACAGGCCATCGGCCACGCAAACAATCTACTATGAAAGAAAAGAGTACAAGAGATATCTTACAAAGGCTATAGCGATCCTGGTTTTGACTAGACTCTTGTGGTGTTTCAGACTCGGGTTTAATGCTTTCATGTTGTCATTTACCTCTTTCTTTCCTTGTATATCTTTGAAATTGGCCTTCGGGTTGTTATGGTTGCCTTTGGAACAGGTTGGTTGTTTGTTTGTCCAAAACCTTGTTGCCTAGAATTTTGGTCTTCCGTTCGAGCGGGGTTTGCAAATACTCAGTACTTTGCACATTTGCAAAATACTGGAAGGGTGTTTTCTACCCTCGAGTAGCATTCCCTACACTCGAGCGGCCTTTCTTACGCTCGAACAGGTTGTCTGCTGTCTGCATATATACTGGGTGTGTGTATTCCGCACTCAAGCGGGTCTCTTCTTGCATTCGAGCGGAACAAATCTTTGTGTTTGACGCTCGAGCGTGAAACCTCCCGCTCAAGCGGACTACGCGTATATTAGATCACGAAAAGTATTTTTTACATCACTTTTTCATATCTTTTCACCCAAAACCCTAAAGTTGAGAGCCTGTCTCTTTAAAACTTACTTTCTCTCTACATTTTGACCTAGATCCTCTGATCTCTACATCCTTGAGCCTTTATTAAAAAGATAGAGCTCCTTAAGATCTTCTCTTTGAAACAATTAAAGTTGGATTTTGGCATTTTTTTGGGGGTTCCATCCTTACTTGGCTCGTCTTCTCTCTTTGAGGTAGGGATGTTCTACACTTTGTTCTGAGTTTTAATTAGTTATTTGTTATAGCGATCCCGTTTTCCCTTTCGTTGTTTAACTGTAATCCGGACTTAGTTCCGTAGATGTGTTGTTGTCTTATTCTTTTTCTATCCCTTACTCTTTGTGTTTGAGTTTTGGGTTGTGTTGGGCAAGTTGGGAATATGTTAGTTGTGTTTTAAAACTTAGAGTTTTGCCCAGGTTTTGGTCTATCCGCTCGAGCGGCGCTTTTGACGCTCGAGCGGGATTTTGTTGTTGCCTCTTTGCTCGAGCGGCAGTTTGGATGCTCTAGCGTGAATTTCCTTCTCTCAGCATTTTGGTCATCTGCAGAAAATTCTGGGAGGGTGCATCCGGTGCTCGAGCGGCTCTTTGGACGCTCGAGCGTGAACCTGTGTCTGACGCTCGAGCGGGGAGTTGTACGCTCGAGCGGACCTGTTTTATATCAGTCCGTGAAATCACTTTTGAAATCACTTTTTGATTTCCTTCTCTCTCTTACTTTTTCAAAACCTCCATTGGAGAGCACCTCACTCTAAAGCCTAACTTCTTTCTTAGGATTGATCTAGCTAGAGTGTTTTCCTACTCTTTGGCTTTTGTAAAAGTTGCGTTGATCGTCGAGGGCTTCATTTTGATCCGAGAAATTTGGGGTTTGGAGCAACTTCGAGATTCTTCATCTTCTCCACTTGAGCTCCGAATTTGAGGTAGGGATTTCCTTGTTCTTTTTCAATACTTCGTCTATAGATAGACATGTGGTAGTTTTGTATTACAAGAAAATCATAGCCACGTTGGATTTGTTTGAAATCATGAGAAGGAACCTAGGGTTGGTTGTTTGAAAATGGTCTTTTTATCATTGATGGTTGTTTTGGGCTAATTGGGTGTAAATTAGCATGTTATAGTTGAAAGAGGAAAAAGCCCTAAATTATATTTTGATTTGGTAAATTAAAATTGAGAGTAGTTAACCTATGTTGTTAATCTCTATTGTTAATGTGAGTTGGGTGAAAGTGTTAATGCCTAAGGGGTTAACTTTGGCTTTGGAATGGTTTTGAAATGAATGTAGTGGACTAATGTGAGTTGTGGCTTTATTATCAACGGAATTGGTTTTGTAAAACAAAAAGAATGAAATGGGTTTTGTGGAAACAAAAGGGATGGAGTTGGTTTTGTGAAAACAAAAGGAAATGGAATTTGTTTTGAGAAATGAGAAAAGTATCTTTAACTACCATGTTAATGTTGTTGTGGGTTGCGACCTCATGATAATTGGGTCTTTTATAGATGTACTAAATACTTACATCTAGAGGTTTTGTCCTTGGTCATCGGTGGAGGATGACATGGTTGTGTTGGATTGTCGTGTATGCATTACACCACTGTTGATTGGACATTGTATGTGATGAAATGCTGAGATACATTATATATGTATACCCGCTCGGGGGAAGTTAATTATGTGTTCATATACTTTAACACATTGCTTGTATCTTAATGGTTTATGTATATGTGTTATATATGTTGGTTGTACCCAGTTGTATTGTGGTATTTGGTGTTTTACCCTGCGCTAATAATCAGAGGTACCGTTAACTTCCAGCTAGCGCCTGGAGAACTGACTGCGCTGATAATCGAAGGCACCACACCCTTCCAGCTAGCGCCTGGTAAACTGGTATGTTGTTGTGAGAGGTGTATCTTTGGCTTACTACGTACTTAGCTGGTAGAGCAAAGTTTTGTTGTTGTTGTTTCACTGTATCTGAGGATGTCATGGACTTGGTTAGTTACAGTTTTGGAGGGCCGAGTTCCCTCATTAGTTGATTTTATATATGTGGATGATTTGTTATCTCCCTTTTATATAAGGCATGCATGTATAGATATGATTGTATCGGGAAGAAACCAAAACATCATTTTTGTCTTTTGGAAAGTGTGAAGAGGATCGAATACTTTGAAAGTATGTTTTGAAAAGGTACATCTGTTGTAGGTGTGGGAAATGGAAGAAAGTAATGGGCTTAGTGAAATTATTTCCTAAGTAATTGTTAATGCTATGAAAGATTGGGAATGGGGATTAATAAAAGGAAAAAGGAAAGATGAATCACCTATGGCGTTGATTGAAATGGTTGTTTTCGAGAAAAGTTCATACTTATGTATACTTTGTGTAAACTGCCACATTACTATCCTAGTATGAGATTGAGCATTCATGAACATAGCTATCTGTAAGTTGTTATTGTTGAGGGCCATGTTGAGATCCCTACTGGACTATATGTTCATCCCACGTTGTTGAATCTTTTTCAGGTGTTGAGCTGAATGTGCTGCAAGATTTGGATCTTCTTATTTGTTGGCCACGGGGTCTCTCTTGTATTGGCGGAATGCCATATGTGTAAAAGGGTTGCACCCTTCTTCTTGATTCGTTAATGATGTAAGCCCAAGGGCAATTTATTTATTATACTCATGTTGTATTTACTTGCATACGAATGAGAGCTATGTTATTCACTTCTACGAATTGAATATACGAGTTTATTTCCGCATGTTATCTCTGAAATGGAATTAAGTAAATGAAATTGGTAATACTTCGAGTAATAAAAAGTGGGGCGTGACATTTGTGATTGCGTAACAATGGTGGGTTTTGGTGGTATTTGGAACAAAACCTAGGGTTTGGTTATAAAATGAAAAGAGGGCTTTCTGGTGAATGAGAATGAAATGATGGTAGGGTTGAAAATGATGTTGTGTGGTGTCAAAATAGTTGATTTTGATACTTGGTTGAGATTTGGCGAAAAGAGGGAGTTTGCCCTAGAATAAATATTATATTGTGGGTGTTTAGGAAGTAGGTTTTTTTGTAGGTTTTTTTAGTTGTAGGATATTATTGGAGAATTTTTTTTTTATGTTTGGGAAGATAGTTGGGTTTTTTTGTGGTTGGATGTGATGTTTGTGAGAGAAAAAGTAAAATGATTATGGGGTTTGATGTGATATTTTGTTTGGATTTATTTTTTTTGGTTTTGTAACCAATTTGTCTTTTAGTGGAAAAAAAAAAAATCCAAAACCCAACTTCCCAAACAGCACCATTTATTTGGTATAAATAAATGAAATTAGTGTTGTAAACTTGGAATTGGACAAGTATTGAAATGGATGGTGAAATGAAATAGATGATGTGTCTCATCTTCTAAAATTTTGAATAAATTATCTGTCTTGAGAATATATATATTTGCTTAAAAAATCTATATTAGGCTATCAGTGGATGATAGTTTTGATTGTTATAGAAATTGCATATGAATTAGGTGAGTTAAAACTATCCCATGGTTGATTATCATTAAATATGATCATGTTGTAAATACATTGTATATGTATGCTTATTTGGGAGTGGAAAGATGATGTACTCTATGCGTGATTATGTGTTTATATACATTGCATATGTATCTTTGTTTGGGAGGAGAAAGGGGATGGACTCCATTATAATTAAGTTGGCTGTGTTCATATAGTAGTGCATATAGATTTTTAGTTCATAGATCTGAAAATCCTGATATGCATGTAAATACTATTATTGAGTCAAGGAATGCGTCGTTTTTTGAACACATTTTTCCTTGCAAGGAAACTGAAGAGAGAAGTTCAAATAAAAAGAATGGATGAAAAATACCAAAAAAATTATATTTTATTGATAAATAATGCAAAGAAAATGAGATACAAATAGATCAGGCTGAGGTACGGATATCTCATTTTCTTTAAGAAGATCAAGCCCACTGCAGTAGAAAGAACCCAACTACCGATACAATAGTCACAAAACTATGACTTGTCCCCTCTAGAATACAACAGCCCGACTACTTGTCGGATGATTCAGGCCAACTCTGCACAAGATGGTTAACCCAAAGCTCCATTAAGAAAAACACACCATTCTTTGGCTAGTAATCTCTTAAGTATAAAAAATGGTTAGTATAGAAAAGAGTAGATGAGAGGAACAATTTATAGGTGACTAGGACCTTACAAATTACAAAAAAATAAAAAAATGAATAATGACCATTAACTCACCACCAACCCCATGACCTACCAATTAATCTTCATTCATGAACAAAATAAAAGGTCACCAAAAACAAATGAATCTCCATTCACCAAACAAAATGAGATTCATGAACAACACAAAATAAGATACATGAACAAGATATATAAATAAATAAATAAAAGATATTAAAATGGTCCAACAATTCTCAACTCATTTTGATATCAACAAAGATAAGAGAGATTACCAACCAAAGATAGACAGTATGTATCATGAAGGTGTGCTCTGCATTGAACCTTTATTAGTGAAACAATAACCTCTACTCCAGAGTCAGTAGTGGTCTCAAACTTGAACTATGACTACTTAGGGAAAATAAAGTATTACTGCTCACACATGATAATCTAGGTGTTGACATGAGCTTTTAATAGCCAGCATATTACGGCCTTATGCTAATTCCAGTTTTTATGAGCATATTTGAGAATAAGTCTTGTTTTCATATAAAGCAGCCCCACTTCCATGCTCACATAGGTGAAATCTGTCAAGGATGTTCCTATAATTTACACACCCCACTCAACAAGGGCTACAGAATTTCATTAAGCGTATAAAAACTCAACCCTCTAACATTATAGGACAAATGCACTTACATCATAGGGATGGACAACAAAATATTAAGGAGTGCATTTTTACAACCACCATATGATTCGTTCTTCCCATTGAACCTATTTACAGGATCTCTGATCCTTAGGTTGGGTGTCCTCATACATGGTTCATGATTTTATAGGCTTTAAATCCATCCCCTTCGATGTATTCCAGACCCTATCTCTCACCAAGGCCTTGGTTAATGGATTCGCAAGATTATCACAAGATTTTACATAATTCACAGTTTTGATGCCATTCCTCAAATAGGATCTCACATTACTGTGTTTCCTTCGAATAGGTCTAGATTTACCATGATGAAAATGGTTGTTCACTCTACGAATAACAGCAGTGTTATCACAACAAATTAACACAAAAGGAATTGATTTTTCCCAAAAAGGAATTTCATGTAACAAATCTATCAACCAATTCGCTTCCTTACATGCTAAAACTAACGCTATAAGCTTAGCTTCTATTGTAGAATTAGCAATTATAGTCTATTTTTTAGATTTCCAACTGTAGCTCGACTTTTCGTGCCCCCTTTCGGAAGTCGAATAAGCCCTACAGTATTGGACTCCTGCGGTTCTGAATCTGATCTCACAAGTGTAACATGAAATAGATAAACACCAAAGAGTCTAAATCCGACAAATCTTTTTGAAATCGATTTTGAATCAAAAATGCCAAAAATGGACTGCTTTGCCAGATATAGAGTCGCCACCTAAATGTTTTGGGAAAATTTAGGAAACTCATGACTCGTGCCAAAGGCCACGTGTCCATCATCACCAAGATTGTCTCTGCTCGGGAACTTATGTACGAGAGGGGAAGGTCATGAATTGAGCACCCTTGCTCACTCGATCAAAGATCGGCCTCTACTAATCATGATATGAATTTTATTTATGTTATATACTCTTGTTCCGATTATTAAACTAGTATTACTATATGTGGGGAGGTAGGTTTGGAAATACTCTAGGATCCTGAAGCGCGTCCCTGATCCTCTGATCGTCACCTGAAAAAGGGACTAACACTCCAGTCGAGGGTGCTGAAATTAGCACTCAGACGGACAAGTTAGTGTAAGTCTATTGTTTGCTTGAGGCTTAAGTTTTTTGGATCTGTTCTCTCATACCTTTCTTTGGTTGATGCTCCTCTATTTATATTCCCTTTTAGGCCCCAGGGTTGGGCCCACTCTTAATCCATCGTGTAATTGTTTATTCGGCCCCTTCTGTCGTCGTATTGCCATTCACTCAGCTTTTTGTTCAACTGGTTCTATGGTTGATTAGATATTCGACGTCTGGATCGTACAGTACGGAGTTGAATATAAATATGTACCACCCGATTTTCCAAGTGTACCCCGCATCTCCACCATTATTTGGCTCCCACAATTGCCCCCCAAACATCCCACTAACCAGTTGTGTGGCGTGTTTGGTTTTGGACTTGAAAAGTCAACAAAAATTCGGCGGTTAACCTCATTCCAATGTAAGTGTTAGAATGCATGCGCTTTTTGGTCATCATTACGATTTACCGCCCCTTCGTACGCTTCCTTCATTTAATGCGATTTAAAACTTTGTCCCTTCGAATGTATGTTTTTGAATACTTAAAGTTTTCTATTCGCCTCTCAGTATAACACCTTCATTCGCGACCTCTGCAACTTCCTCCCGTTTCTCATTATCTTCTCCGCTCCTTGTAAATTCTCTTTTCCCCCCGTTTTGAATCCCATTTCCTTGTTTGTTTTTAGTTTTGCATACTCCTTAAACTGGCTAGGATGGCCAAACATTTGAAAGCCCTTCTTTTTGCGGATCGAGTCACCGATTTTCGACGCCATTTTGCCATTCCTGACGACGTCCACCTGTCACTTGTGGCAGAGAGCACACTTGATATGGAGAGGACTAATGAGAGTACAATCATCTTTCCTTTCCTAGAAATTGCTGAGGGCGGAGTCCGTTTCCCCTTTCATCCATTTCTAAGGGCCGTTCTTCGGCACTGGGGTTTAATCCCTTTCCAACCTAATGTAAATTTTTACCGAATCGTAATGGGAATTGTAGAGTTGAACCGACGCCTTAGGATCAATCTTGGTATCCCTACTATTCGGCATTGCTATGCCTTGGCCAAATCTTTTGGCCGGCAGGGGCGCTACTTTCTCAGGGCTACGGACACCGACCATCATTTGGTGACTATGCTTGCCAACTCTGGCAAGCGAGTTGACGATGTTATGGTCATCGTCCAAGGCAACTGGGAATTCGGCGAGGGCGAAGATCGCCTAGATCCTGTGCCTAGACGAAAAGGCGAACCAGGTGGCCGTAAAGCTTCTTACATGTATTTGATATATATTTAATCAGTTTTCCTTTCGTGTACTTGCTGCTTTATTTATGCAAGAAACGATTTGAAGAAAGTTCTCATTTTGGCCGACAACGCTGTGCTTGCGGAAATCAAAACCGCACTCCAATTTTTTGGCCGTTCAAACCTCCAGAAGCAAGGGAGGGCGGCTCATATACTTCTCAGATACGAGCCGACTTACGCAACATTTTTCGGCCATAGACAATATTCTGATTCCGAGGGGCAAACAGCAGCTCACGGCTCTTATCTTCCCCAACTTCAAAAACCTCAGGTAGATTGGTTTGGAAGCTTTTAACTCGGAGCAGGCGGAAGAACTAGTCGCCGAGGAAGTCGCCGAACAACCTAATTAGTCCACTTCGGAAGCCGAAGTTGACGAGGCTTTGAACTTGGCTTTTGAATAAGCTGGCCTTGATCAATCCAAACCTCCATCTACTTCAGGCCGAGGGGACGCCTTCTTTGAAGACATTTTTACCAACTTAGGGGACTTTCCCGGCACGTATCCTGACAACATGGCTGGGGAGTCACTAATGCAGATGGCCAGGAGGAAAAACGCCGAACAGATGGCTGCCCGGAGGAGGACCGAGACTAACCAATCCGATCTTCCCCCTGTTGCCGTGGCTGAGTCTTCTCTGTCGGATATCGAAACGGAGCAAGTTGAGACGGCCCAGGTTGAAACGGCCGAGACGAAACAAATTATTGAACAGTTGGGTCAAGAGGTCGAGCAGAGGGAGGAAAAATGTCCCACCGAGCGCGAAGTTGACCCTAAGGAAGCACTTACCGATAAATGGCCGCGCTTGGAGGAGTCGGACTCTGTCGTGCCATTCATCATCGAACCAAGGATAAAAAATGTGCTGATTGCATCCGATGCGTTGGCTCTGAAAGATCCGGCTACGGCCCTGAGCATGGCTTCCTCAGTTTCCCTGCCGGTTGACAGAGCGACTTTTTGAGCGGAGCTAGATTTGCTGTCAATTGCCTTAGCTGCTCAATCGGCCATATTGGTACGTGACTTAACCTTATCTGTAGTCTTGCCTATATATATATTTTATTTTTTATTATGACTTAACTCTAATTCCTTGCTTTGCGGATAGCGAGCAGGTTAGCCGAGATCGGCCGCCGTCAACATGATGCTATTGAACAGATCGGCTTGTTGAAAGTCAAAATTGAAAATGAGAAGAGCAAGGCTGTGGAGGCCTTTCAAAGAGCCAAATCCGAGTTGACAAGAGCGGCGGAGGAGAGCGCAAGAGCCGATGCCGAGGCTGAGAAGGCGAAGAGTTCTGACCAACTTAGATTGGCCGCCGAGGAGAGGGCAATTGCGAGCGAAGATGCGCTTAAGTTAGCCAAGGAGGTGATAGCCAAATTGGAAGCCGATTTGGAAGAGTCGAAGAAGGCGAAGGAAATAGCTGACTCCGAGGCTTCCAAAGCGTTCCAAGTTGGGAAGGCCCACGCAGCCTTGGAGAACTATGTGGAGGAAGTACCCAAATTCGAGAATCAAGGCTTCAAACATGGCTGGCTCAAAGCCCTCACTGCCGCTAATGTGACATTGGCCCAACCGATTCCATATGAGTAGGTGGACGTTGAGCTGCTGGAGTTTGACCCTGAAGATTGACTAGGGTGACATTCCAATTTTTGCTAGGCATCTTCCATGCATGGTTCTTGTAGATTTTTGTTAATAGATTTTTGTTAGTATATTTTTGTTTATTTAGGGTAATTTTCATGTGTAAAATGACTACTATTTGTACTCAATTTATTAATGAAAATTTCCTTTGCTTTTCACTACTGTCTGTTGCGTATGCTAGCTATCAATCTAGTAGGATGTAAGATTATGAGTAAATTAAACATCCGATTAAATATCTGCCGACTAGATAACTGCGTATCTTTTCAATTTAGCTGAATGAATTAATGAATATGCCCTTGCCCTAGCTAATGAATGAACTTAAACGCCGAATATCGGTGGTTCATAGAGTAGCTAGGGCACATGAACCAATCGGCGCAAGGCCTTGAAATTTAGCGAATCATTAGCCGTTAAGATTAACGAATCTGCCCTTGCCCCAATTAAGGAATGAACTGGAACACCGAATATCGGTGGTTCATGGAATGACTGGGGCATATAAACCTATCGGCGCAAGGCCTTGAAATTTAGCCGATTAGATTAACGAATCTGCCCTTGCCCCAGTTAAGGAATGAACTGGAACGCTGAATATCGGTGGTTCATAGAATGGTTGGGGCATATGAACCTATCAGCGCAAGGCCTTGAAATTTAGCTGATTAGATTAACGAATCTATCCTTGCTCCAGTTAAGAAATGAACTAGAATGTCGAATATCGGTGGTTCATGGAGTGGCTGGGGCACATGAACCAATCGGTGCAAGGCCTTGAAATTTAGCCGATTAGATTAACGAATCTGTCCTTGCCCTAGTTAATGAACTGGAACGCCGAATATTAGTGGTTCATGGAGTGGCTGGAGCACATGAACCAATCGGCGTAAGGCCTTGAAATTTAGTGAATCATTAGCCGTTAAGATTAACGAATCTACCTTAGCCCCAGTTAAGGAATGAACTGGAACGCTGAATATCGGTGGTTCATGGAGTGGCTGGGGCACATGAACCAATCGGCGCAAGGCCTTGAAATTTGGTGAATCATTAGCCGTTAAGATTAACAAATCTGCCCCTTGCCCCAGTTAAGGAATGAACTGGAACGCTGAATATCGGTGGTTCATGGAATGGCTGGAGCACATGAACCTATCGGCGCAAGGCCTTGAATGCGAGCATTGATGAGATCGCCTTGGGAGTGCTGCCCCCGTAATTAATAAATGGGGCGGGGGCTGCGTGCGCGGGGGCGCCATTGTTGCATTCAAATCCAACAAATTAGGAGAGGAAAAAAGAGTGTACGACTGTGGATGGCAAGGAGACTATTCTTCAACAACAGAGGGGAAGGTAGGACACTCGTGGAGCTGGACACAAAGATGAACCGAGGTGGCGAGCCTACGTGCACGGGGAGTAAGGCGTCGAGGGAACGTGAGAAATACCAATCCCCACATCACTGAAGTAGGTCACCTAGAAAGGAAAGACAACAACGAGGTAACTCCCCTCGTTCGAGAGGTGAAG
>JAPPVO010003733.1:0-48538 GCA_030407325.1 Camellia japonica | reverse complement strand
TGCCTTGCTACTGTTATTGCTTCCATGATCATATTTTGCATGTATAGCATGGCTATAGGCCATCTCGGGCTTAATTTCACATTTTCGGGATGATTGCATGTTCGGTTGTCATTTCGTATCATTTCGGGGCTATTTTACATCATTTGTGAGTACTGAAATCTGATTTGCATGCTTGCATATCATTTCCCATGTCATTCCATGCCTTATTGCATTGCGGTTTGCGCGCCTGTGGGCGGCACTTCGAGGCACTCCGTTTTCGTCACCGGCATCTGATGTGAGTGTGGCTGAGGCCCTCTCATGTTAGTGTAAGCCCAATCTACATTTTTCATGACTGTATGTCATCGCCTCGGTGTGCGTGCCTGTGGGCACACATTTCGAGGCACTTCGGTTTTAATCCGATTTCCACATTTTATCATCGCCTCGGTGTGCGTGCCTGTGGGCACACATTTCGAGGCACTTCGGTTTTATCCGATTTTCTCATTTTGTCATCGCCTCGGTGTGCGTGCCTGTGGCACACATTTCGAGGCACTTCGTTTTATCGATTTTCTCATTTTATCATCGCCTCGGTGTGCGTGCCTGTGGGCCACCATTTCGAGGCATTTCGGTTTTATCCGATTTCCACTTCATATCATCGCTTCGGTGTGCGTGCCTGTGGGCACACATTTCGAGGCACTTCGGTTTTATCCGATTCCTCACGTCATCGCTTCGGTGTGCGTGCCTGTGGGCACGTATTCCGAGGCATTTCGGTTTTATCCGATTTTCACTTTATTGCATCGCCTCGGTGTGCGCGCCTGTGGGCACGCATTTCGAGACACATTGATTTTATCCGACTTTCATTTCATATCATCGCCTCGGTTTGCGTGCCCGTGTGCACGCATTTCGAGGCACTCTGTTTTATCCGATTGGCATTGCGTATGCCTCCGCCTCGGTTTGCGTGCCCGTGTGCACGCATTTCGAGACATTCTGTTTTATTCGATTGGCATTGCGTATGCCTCCGCCTCGGTTTGCGTGCCCGTGTGCACGCATTTCGAGGCACTCTGTTTTATCCGCTTGGCATTGCGTATGCCTCTGCTCGGTTTGCGTGCCCGTGGGCACGTATTTCGAGGCCCTCTGTTTTATCCGATTTGCATTTCATCATCGTCTCAGTTTGCGTGCCCGTGAGCACGCACTTCGAGGCCCTCGTTTTTATCATTCCGGCATCCCGTATGAGTGTGGCTGAGGCCTTCTCATTTTGGTGTAAGCCCATCATTGCATTTCGTGCCTTTATGTCATCACCCTCGGTTCGCGTGCCAGTGGGCACGCATTTCGAGGCATCTCATTCTCATAGCATCGTGCATGCTAGGTTGTATGTTAGTTGCATTTCATGCATATCATGCATATTGCACGGGAAACGAGGCACGTTTCGTACTCCGAGTAACGGAACGGGTCTCAATTCCAAGTCACCGACACTCCGGATTATCCATGATGGAGTTAAGTGTTGTTTTAGCATTCATCTGCATTCATCCCTATATTGAGTTGTGCAATTCGACTCCTCGGCCATCATGCATCGATATGCGTGATTGGTGGCACGAGAATCGAGGCATGCATATATTTGTGAAATACATTGCTATGCCCTTTCCTGCTCTCTGTTGCAGCAAAATCCAAACTCAACCACTTTTCGGAGTCCGGCGCGCATTTCGAGAAATATTGCAAACAGAGCTAAATCGGGCATCTCAGTGGATTTCTGCGCAACACAGTCCAGCATACATTGTATCAGAAGCGAGGCAGCCCCTGGCTTGCATGCCAGTTTTACTGCTTTCCTAGTTTAATTTATTAATTAATTAAAAATCTGTATTATTTCGGACTGTATTATTCTTTCATTGGGTCTGTATATTTATTCGGACCCTCTGCGCGAGGGCACAAATGTAATAAGTGTGCGTGTGTGTGTGTATGTCTTCCAACCCCCATTTCTTTCTCCCTTTTATTTACCTGCTTACGATGGTTAGATATAGGGCATATTTCAATTAGCATAACGGTATGACAGCATGTTTGCATCATTCATCTGTTTTGCACGCACCGGGCTCGGCGCATCATACAAACTGCATTTGTATTTCAATTCCAAATTGAATACATGTTAGCTGTAGCATTTCATATGCCATGTTTAGAATAGCCGAGCCTGCTATAGTTGCATTTTGCATGTGTTGCATTAGGCATTCTGTATACTTAGGATCCATGCATGATTTCTAATCGGTTCCTGTTTTGGCTTGGAGTACTAGGTGAGTTTTATGCTTTAGCATCCTTGCATGCGTGTGAGTGTTGCCATGATAGCATGCTTGCCATGAGGCTAAGTGCTTAAATGATATAACTGCCTTGAATGCCTGTGGGTGAAGGTTGAGTTATTTGAATTGGGACAGTGCATTGACTGTTTGTTTTAAGCCCACTAGATAGTGGCAACATCATGTTTTCTAAGCCCACCCGAGGGTGGCAAATCCGCATTTTAGCCTACCTGCGGGTAGCACCATCACACAATTTTCAAACAAACAAACATGAAATGTTTTGTTCCAATTCAGACGGCTCAGTCTATACTTGTTTGCTGCGAGCATCACATAGTAACCTAGGCTAATAACCGGAATAAGAACTCACAATGTTTTCAAAATATGATATCATGGTTAGTAGAGGCCGGTCTTTGACCGGGCGAGCGGGGGTGCTCACGATGTGACCTTCCCAATCGTACCCAAGTTCCCGAGCCAACTTTGGTGATGACGGACACGTGGCCTTTGGCACCGAGTCAGGGTTTCCTAAATTTCCCATTTTAAAAAATATTTAGGTGGCGACTCTGTTATCTGGCAAAGCAGTCCATGTTTGGCACTTTTCAAAAATCTGTTTTTCTCAAAACGATTTGCCGGATTTGGACTCTTTGGTTCGAGATTTAGAACCGCAACAAAAATCGAGTCCGAACTGTAGCGAGGTCCCCCGCGGGCGTTGTTACACCATAGGGAAAAATTATTATTTTGTATTACATATGTCGAAATATATTTTTTTAAATAATTTTAGATAAATTATACTAACCTTCTTTGAAGTTTATGAAAATTACAAATGTAACGCCCCAATTTTTAGGCCCAAATGATAATACATTTATTTCAAATCAAAATAATATAAAACAAATAAATACCCTCATGGGTTTACAAGTTTCCAAGGCTAAGGCCCGGTTACACAAATCGGTTATTCAAACCCACATAAATACAGCCCTTGGCTTACAAAATAGAGTACGGCAAAATGAGAGCATTGTACTTCCAACACACATACTTCCACGCCCCTAGTTGGGTGGAATCACCACATCTTTTCCTACACAAAAATCCCGTAGGGTGAACATAAAGTGTCACAACCCGCTCCCCGTACCTAAGGGTTAAGCATCGTGATGGCCAGTAACTGAGGTTATCTCCGGCCAATTCATAAACAAATAAATAAACGCAAGCGGAAGAAAATATTAAATAAGGGTACCAAAATAATCATTGGAGCTTCTATTTTTATTACAAAATATATTGACCAAAAAGGCCGATATTTACATAGAAAAATATCAATAAAAGTGCTGTGTGTGTGTCTATTCCGGAGCCCCGCATCTAAGACTTTCCAAAGGCTATTT
The DNA here is from genome assembly GCA_030407325.1 of Camellia japonica. Classification (NCBI taxonomy): domain Eukaryota; kingdom Viridiplantae; phylum Streptophyta; class Magnoliopsida; order Ericales; family Theaceae; genus Camellia; species Camellia japonica. The sequence goes on along the minus strand of JAPPVO010003733.1, from coordinate 44,916 downwards.
TTGAATTGTGTTGTTTCCTGAAAATTGGTAAAAAAAACTATAAGCACATGGCAGAGTGAGAAACATTATACTAAGAGTATAAGGGACACGAAATAACCATGGATTGTTAGTTAGGCCAAAACATTTACATAAACAAATCATTTAAGTAGCAGAAACTGAAATACATGAAAAATCTAAAAACCCCCTAGATGTTGATTTGTGATTATGTAATAATTTTAAGCAGAATATAACAATCCCAATCAAACAATCAAGAGAAAGAGACACAACGATTTTTACGTAGAAAAACCACAATTGGATACCTCCAACTGTGATCAAAAAACCACGGGCAACTGCCACAAGACAATCCACTAAGAAGATATAAATGAATTACACAGGTTATACTCTCAATTATCTAGCGAATCCACAACGCCTAATTGAACCAACCTCTATGTGCCTCTTCCAACCCCATCTTCACCACGGAATTGTCTTTCTGATGAGCCACTCCGAATTCCACCAAAGCTTCAGGCTCGAATTCTTTAGAATCCACAACTGAAAAACAACTTTCTCTTTTGTGTATAACAAACAAATCTTTGATGTACTCTCTTTAAACCATGAGTTGAATACTCAATAAAATATCAAAGAAAACTAACAAAATATCCCCGATATTAAACCTTAAGAACAAAAAGAAGATCTGGAGGAATTAATGAATCAATGAGTAGTCTAGTTTTGGGAGAAAACCAACTACTTATAGAAAATCCAAAGCAATCCTAGTTGGGAAAGAAAACCAACTTCTTGTTTGTAGAAAACCAACTTCTTGCAGAACTCCAAAGTAATCCCACTTCTTATAGAAACCCAAAATAAACCTTGTTTCAGAAGAAAACCAACTCCATAATGAATCTGGAAATCTGGGATCGCGCGGTCCGCTCGAGTGTGGGTCTTCCCGCTCGAGCGGAGACTTCATATTTTGTGATTTCATGTAGGCTCCCCGCTCGAGCGTCCGTTTCCCCGATCGAGCGGAGAATCACACCTTCCAGTATTTTTTATCAGGCAAACAGAGATACTGTGAGCTTGCAAACCCCGCTCGAGCGCCTATTTCCCCGCTCGAGCGGGAAGGCCAAAACTGGAAAATCTTGAAAAGTATAACATGAACGGACATGCAACTTTGAATGCATTTTTGCATTTTGCTTCGGCCGCGAGCTGACCGGGTAGCTCAACCCCCGTCATAATTAGCGAAGTGGCAATCTTGAAAGCATTAACATCACAAACTTCTCTGCAAGGCTCGATTCGGGTTGGATTCGCATCTAATAAACTCATAGCCTCACTGAAATAAAAATGCGAATAAAATTACAACTCAAAGGAGTTTTGTCAAACGGGGTTGCCAATAATAAAAACCTAACAATCTCTCCCTTTGGCAATGCCGTGACAAAACACATCTAACAAATAAAATCCTAATCACCCCAATCCATTACAGCCAACAAAAACAAACTTCTTTCACAAGGTCATGATCTGCAAAACAGCTATGAATGCCACAATCTCCAAAACAACTATTAGTCCCACAAGAGTATGTGAAAAAATAATATAAGACTATCTTGAAACATGAGATAGAAAACATGAATAAAAACGACTTGGAGATTTTAAGAACATGCAGCATGAATACCTGAAAACTAAGACACATGCACCAGACACATGGCATGAATACATCATGAAACACACAAGATTATCCAAGAAGCACCATTACAAGAAAACACAATGTGCACAGCCTCAAGAAGATTCCTCATAAAAGAAAGTGATGCATGATGTGAAAAGCATAGATCCCATGATAAAAGTGTGTGTGTGACTCTTGGAGTTCGACAAACACAAGATTCAAATCCTAGTAGTGATATGAAAGCTGGACCTCTGACAAGAGAATCTAAGCACAACAAAGGAAAGTCAAACCACTAGGAATCAAGGGGTATTTGTTGAGTAAAGGCGGAGGCTCCCCCTCAATCAATGAATCTTTTATTTTTTCCTTTTTTTTCACATCTTTTTCTTTTCTTTCTTTTGCACATTTTTTTTTTCCTTTCTTTTGCACATCTTTTCTTTTCTTTCTTTTGCACACTCATTGGCGGCTGACACGCTCAAGAGTGTGGAAACCGAACCAGAGAAGCATGGATATAATAAGGATGGCCTGGTTGGTGACTCTAAGGTAGCCTTTTCCTCATGCCTGGACTACAAAGAACAGAGGGAAAAGCCGTGGAGATGCAAAAAGATGGAAGATGGTTAAGAGACTCAACATCACCCATGATATGCTAGTATAGGTCAATTCCTCTAGAAAAGCAAAAGATACAATGCCAGAAGTTCATAGAAAAAATAATCCCTAAGATGGAAGACTCCAAAATTGCTAATCCAAGAGTGTGTACAGAATGAGACATACTAATCAAAGAACACACACTCCAAAATGAGTAATGACCACAGAAAGTACACACATGGTAACATGTAATGGATATTCTCATCAATTCCAATATGCACCAAGGACCACTCAAAAATTTAAAGCTTGCAAAACTATACTAAGAAAATCTTTTTGGATTTTTTTTTCATTTTTTTTTTTCTTTAACCAAAGCATGACAAAAAACGAACACGCACAAATTTTTTTCTTCATTAAAAAAACACACAAAAACCCAAAAAACTAAAAAGAGTAAACACATTAACATAAGTCAAGTTTTCCCACCCAAATCTTTTTGGTCTTAACAAAATCAGGTCTAGCTGTCTTGGTAAGTGTCGTGGTGTTGTGAACACCCTCATGAATCTTGGTATTCCGCCTAGACATGTAAGTCGAATTTCTACCCTTTTGAGGCACTCTCCCATGCAATTTATAACAATAAGGGCGAATATGGCCATGCATACCACAATGATGACAAATAAAAACAGGGTGTACAGAGTGTGCCTTCTTTTCTTTTACCTTACCAACTCTAGGGAGTTTGAGAAGTATTTCCTCTTGTTGAATCTTTTGTCCTCCCTTTCCTTGAGTTCTTGTATCATGAGATGTGGAAGCGCTTTGTTTTTGCTCTCTCTTATTTCCAAAGCCAATGCCACTCTTGTCTGAACAGATTTGTTGAGACCCAATGATATCCTCCAAAGTCTTTGATCCTTTGTTCCAAAGACCAATGGTAACCATGGCACACTTGAGCTCTTCTTCTTTCTTGATCATTAGTTCTTCCAAGGCAACTTGTGATATCTTGAGAGATTCAATCTTTTCTTCATACATGGTATGAGTTTCCTGTAGCTCATTCCTCTCTGTCTCACAAGTCAACAGTTTTGCACAAAGAACTTGTTGATCATCAGCTATCTTGATGGCATTAATCCTAGCCTCGGAAATCTCCTCTTTAAGTTTGACATTCTCACTTTCACATGCTTTGAGTTTCTTTGTGAGTTTGTCATTCAATTTGAATAAATTGAGAGACTCCTTATACAGCTTTTCATAGGCTTGCTCAAGCTCTTCATGATCACACCCCGAGGATTCATCATTAGTGATAGAATTTCCCTCACGAACTGAATCCATTATCACAAATCAAACAAGATCTCGTTCTAAAAGATTTTTTAAAAAAAAAATAAAACGACCCGCTCTGATACCAATTGAAAAATCTAAAAACCCCCTAGATGTTGATTTGTGATTATGTAACAATTTTAAGCAGAATATAACAATCCCAATCAAACAATCAAGAGAAAGAGACACAACGATTTTTACGTGGAAAAACCACAATTGGACACCTCCAACTGTGATAAAAAAACCACGGACAACTGCCACAAGACAATCCACTAAGAAGATATAAAGGAATTACACAGGTATACTCTCAATTATCTAGCGAATCCACAACGCCTAATTGAACCAACCTCTATGTGCCTCTTCCAACCCCATCTTCACCACGGAATTGTCTTTCTGATGAGCCACTCCGGATTCCACCAAAGCTTCAGGCTCGAATTCTTCAGAATCCACAATTGAAGAACAACTTTCTCTTTTGTGTATAACAAACAAATCTTTGATGTACTCTCTTTAAACCATGAGTTGAATACTCAATAAAATATCAAAGAAAACTAACAAAATATCCCCAGATATAAACCTTAAGAACCAAAAAGAAGATCTGGAGGAATTAATGAATCAATGAGTAGTCTAGTTTTGGGAGAAAACCAACTACTTATAGAAAATCCAAAGCAATCCTAGTTGGGAAAGAAAACCAACTTCTTGTTTGTAGAAAACCAACTTCTTGCAGAACTCCAAAGTAATCCCACTTCTTATAGAAACCCAAAATAAACCTTGTTTCAGAAGAAAACCAACTCCATAATGAATCTGGAAATCTGGGATCGCGCAGTCCGCTCGAGCGTGGGTCTTCCCGCTCGAGCGGAGACTTCATATTTTGTGATTTCATGTAGGCTCCCCGCTCGAGCATCCGTTTCCCCGATCGAGCGGAGAATCACACCTTCCAGTATTTTTATCAGGCAAAACAGAGATACTGTGAGCTTGCAAACCCCGCTCGAGCGGGAAGGCCAAAACTAGAAAATCTTGAAAAGTATAACATGAACAGACAGGCAACTTTGAATGCATTTTTGCATTTTGCTTCTGGCCGCGAGCTGACCGGGCAGCTCAACCCCCGTCATAATCAGCGAAGTGGCAATCTTGAAAGCATTAACATCACAAACTTCTCTGCAAGGCTCGATTCGGGTTGGATTCGCATCTAATAAACTCATAGCCTCACTGAAATAAAAATGCGAATAAAATTACAACTCAAAGGAGTTTTGTCAAACGGGGTTGCCAATAATAAAAACCTAACAATACAGATATTATATAAATATATAACCATAACCACGGTACAGAACAGAACAGAACAGAGGTCACAGAAGTGACAATCAGAACAGAGATACGGATTCAAGAGGTGGCTCGTACGGATTCTAGAGGTGGCTCCCACAATAGTGTAGCGCTTAGCTCCGCACAGCACTTTGTTCCGCATAGAACAGAGGTCAATGGATCCATGACAAACAGAGGACCACAAAGTGGTCAAACAGAGGCCAATAGTTATTTAAGTCCCCCAAGGCGTGGGACTCCCGTGGTGGTACTTACAAAACATAATTGTATATAGGGTCATAGCCAAATATTTTTTAAAATATAAACAGACATATCCATGAATTTCCTTTTCACAAATAGGATTCAGCAGATAATCCACGTAACTGAAACCTTTACAAAACATAACTTTTATTAATATACTAATAAAATATAAATTATATAAAATAGATTTTGGTAAGTCAAAACATACATAAAATATATTTTGGTGACTCAAGGTATAATATAACTCATCTTAACTTTAATACCTTACTCTTTCTTTTCACTATCAAGAACCCTTTCAACTTTCACTATTCTTTCCTTCATTTCCTTTCTTTTCTTCTTTCTTTTCCTTTTCTTCTTTACGTAGGCTGATCAACTCCTCCCTTAAATAGGGAGGAGGACGCCACGGGCGCTCAACACGTGGCACACGTCGCTTTCGCTCAGATTTAATTCATAATTATATAGATTCGTTCTTATCCTTAATAGATATTTAAGATAATTGCCTTTTGATCTAATATTTTAATATAATTATATAAATAATTTAATTCTTAAGTAAATTACATTTTATCGTATACCAACATAAAATTAATTATTTATTTTAATACCACACTCATTATTATTATTATTAATATTATCTATATTATTATTATTTATATTTTGATCCTTAAACTTTTAATAATTATATTATTTTACAAAATTACGCATAATAATATATAATAAATTATATATTTTCTTAACTGAGATTAATAATATTAGTATAAATTCTACAGAATAATTAAAAATCTGGGTTGTTACATAAAGCCAAGTAGAAAATTCTTAACAAAGTATATATATTTTATACAAGTCTCAAGAGATGAAATGCACATGCCATGCTATGCCATTTTTGAAGATAAATTACAATTTCATCTTTTGAAAACCATCATGCTCAATGATGTCATGCAATTTCAATTGTTCAAAACTTAATAATTTATTTCAATGGCGGTAAATACGTCTCTGGTAATCCCTAGGCTGTTGTCTGCTAGTAAACTATACGAGTACTACCAAATTCTCATTTTTACCGGTATTAACCAGAAGACTTGACACCTATCTGTGTGGATTTTTCGGTCTTTCACCCCGGACCCGCAGACCAACTTATTCAATATCATCTACACCACTTATCAAAACTTACCAACATATTTACCCCAAAACCATTTCATGAAAACTTATTTCTCAACATTCTTTCCTCAATGCACATTTTCAAATCAACCTTCAAAGTCTAATGTAATGAAATGAAATGATATGCCAATTTCACAAGATGAACACAATTACTTTTATTACAATTCATCATCCAAGGAATAAATACAATTTCCTCTTCTCGAGTATTCTCAACAATTTAGTCATTTCAAGACTATATCAACATTCTGAATAATCATTTCTAAAATAAACAGCAATTCTCATAATCCACAAAATTAATCATTTATACAAATATAAATAATAAATTTTCTAAACATCATTTATTTTGGCACACAAAAATAAACATAACAATATTGCCCATGGATTTTCAATATCTTTTAAAATCTCCAAATTTCTAGGTTTTCTCACCAAAACCAACCATTTTCAAATATTTGAGAAAATCTCACCAAAAACATCTTTCTTTTATCAACATAGTCCAAAACCCTCAATTTCTATTTTAAAAGAAACAAGAAAGTAAACTCACTTTCAAAATCACTTCTCTTTTTGACTCAACAAAATCCATTTTCAAAAAAAAAACAAATCAAAGGATGATTTTGAAAATCATCTAGATGTTGCAAAAATATATATATATATATATATATAACTCAAAGAAAATCCCTACCTCAAGTATGAAGAAAAGTTAATTCAAAAATGCAGACATCACCTGATCATGGATCCGAGATCATCATTGCGAAGATCACGACAAGCCCTCCGACTTTCATGTACAATACTTTGACAAAATCTCACTCTAAGGACTCTCATTTTAAGCTCAAAGATTGAGCATTAATAGAGAAATAAAGAGAGAGAGAGAGAGAGAGAGAGAGAGAGAGAGTTGGCCGTGTGTGACAAGTATCAAGATATCCTCGGTCAACAGATCATCTTGAGAGAAGTTGTAAACTTCTTCAACCTCAAACTTTCCTTCTTTACTGTAACCTCAACAGTGGCCATTGGAAATGCAAATGATAGCAAAAGAAAAAAGAGAGAAAGAGTGATAGACCAGGTGTGTTTTTCAGCCAGATAATGTTCTCCTCCGTCCATGCACTGTTAGCTCAGGTCATGTCCTCCTCTGTCCATGCACACCGAGAGAGAGAGGAAGAGAGCTTGGTGAGTGTATTGCAGAGAGAGACCCAGCAGAGAGAGTTGCAGAGAGAGAGAGAGATGGTGGCTGATCATTCATGGTTTTGAGTCGATAACCAAATTCAGATGATCTCTCCTCTCATGTGCGTTGTGTCTGTGTCCCTCTCCCTCCTCCAGCTGCTGCCGTGTGCATGCCGAAAGAGATGCATGCAGCCAGATTTTATTTTTTTTAAGCAGATCATGATCAACTATGCTCCCACAAACCAGCTGAGAGAGAGGCCAGAGAGAGACCACTTGTGTCTTCAACAAACTTCGTAATCACCTTCACCGATCACATTTTCTACGGCAAATCTACGTGTCGCTTTCTCCAGCTCGTTCAAGCTGTACCACCGGTACCACCGCAAACTAACGGTACCAAGCCTGAACTGTTCTTCATGCACGTTCCCCGCCGTTTCGAGATTTGATTTGAACAACGCAGACACAGACAAATCAGAAGAAAGACTGCTGCAATTAGGAAGGTACATCATATTGTGATCACGAGGTAGAGTTTTAGTCTGAGAAATGGCATTCTGGCGGTGAGAGTGTGGGTGAGAGAACTGTCGGAGCTTTGGTTTTCACCGGAGATAGCCATTGTTTCCGTTGACGAGAGAGAGTGATTGCTTGAGGTAGGTGATCCGGACAGGTCACTATGAAAGCTCCATTGTGGCTGTTGTTGTTGTTGTCGTTGGGAGAGAGAGAGTGTGTGGTGTTGATGAGGACTGATTTCACATAGCCATCACCAAACCCAGCCACACAGCCTTGACTCCCCCTAGCGAGAGAAGATAGTGCAGCCCATGCGAGATAGAGAGAACCAGAGAGCCCGAGAGAAGATGCTGCCCGTAGCTGTCTTCCTCCAACGGCTGATAAGAAATTTTTAGATCCAATCAAAAAGAAATGAGAGAGAGAGATATTTTAAACAAAACCCTTCCCACTTACGCTTGTCCCAGCTTTTTCTCTTTAATCATTTTCTTCCATTAATCATTTTCTTCCACCGAAAGTGAGCAACTCTCTCAAATAATTTTCCATCACCATATTTTTTTTTTCTATATTTTTATTTCAGCAATACTAGGTATCATAAAAAAATTTTCATGAAAATAATCATGAAAACTTTGTGACCCTTGAATTACACTTAGAATAAAGCAATACACATTAATCAAAGTAATCCAAAGATCATAACTCTTTCGTGATCATTTTTATGAAAGAATTTTCGTAATCTCTAACTTTTTTCATTTTATTTTGGTCTTTACAACAAAAATTTCCGACTAGGTTTTTGAAGATAGCGTTGATTTTTTTGATGCTTTTACAATTTTATCCCTCGTTTGTCTAGAGATATTTCTAAATATTGTGATATGATATTTTTTTTCTTTTTAACACTAATCAAGGTTTCAAATTTCATCTTTTAGGACTAATGAATTTGTTCTTTCTATAATCACTCACTTTTGTTTTTTTTATATTTTGTTTAATTTATTTTCAACAATCATTAACAATTATTATTATTATTATCATATTTTATTTTATTTTTTTAAGTTTTAAATCTACTACATAAATTCAAGTAGAACCTAGCTTTTAATGTTTAAAAATTTCTATTACTGCACTTGTATTGATTATTATTTTTTTTTTCAAATTCAAATTATATAGCTCGTCCCTCTAGCATTTTTTTTTTTTTGAAAAAATTACTCATAAATCCTATTTTGATAAATGTTACTCTAATTAGTCTTAAGTATTTTTTCTTAAACCATTTAGTCTTTTTTATTTTTTGTATGATATATATTTTTGATATATTCTATAGAGAGTTTACGGGTATGTTTGGTTTGAGTTTGGGAGATGAGTTTGGGAGATAAAAAGTACGAAAAGTTGTTTGGTTTGGTTTTTTTGAAAAGATGTTTTGGAAAATTATTTTGAGAGAGAGTTTTGGAAAAAGTAATTGATTTGATGTGTATGAGAGAGAGATTTGTTTGGAAAACTTGTTTGGTTTACAAGTTTTGGGAAATTTTTTTGAAAAAATTTGTTTGGTTTGAGTTTTTCTGAAAACTCATTTGTAGAGAAATTTTCCCAAAAATTTTTGAGAAATTCAAACCAAACGAACCCTACATTTTTACCCACGATTGAACAAACATCATCAAAACATTGAGAACATCAACATCGTCAAACATCACCATTGAACAACATCACAACATCAACATCCGAACCCTTGCATTGCTGCGGCGGTCGCCACCAAGACCAAGAAGAAGAAGCCCTAAGCTATACCTCTCTCCAAGTTCGCCAAACCGGCTCAGACCACCCAAACCAGAGGCCTCACCGCCGAAGATCTCATGTCGTTGCCGATCGGTCCGCGCCAGAGAACCGCTGAGGAGCTCGACTGGTTCAAGCTCGGTGGTGGATTCAGATCGTACGGTTACGATAGGAATAGAGGCGAGGAGGGTTCGAATTCTAAGTGGGGGTCTTCTAGGGTTTCAAATGAGTCGTGTCGACAAGGAGGAGGAGGGTTTAATAGGGATTCGAGTAAAGAATTAGCACCTTCTCGTGCCGATGAGGTCGATGATTGGGGGTCTACGAAGAGGTCTGTTTCTAGTAATGGATTTGAGAGGAAAGGAGAGAGAGGGAAGAGAGGGGGTTTTTCGAGTCCGATTCTAGAGCTGATGAATCTGATAGTTGGGTTTTGAATAAGAGCTTTGTTCCTTCTGAAGGACGGAGATTTGAGAATCAGAGGGAGAGAAGAGTGGGTTTCGAGTCAAATGGCGGCGTAGATTCGGAGAATTGGGTGAAGAAGAAAGACGTTGATGATGTTTTTGATGATGTTCATAAGGGTTTAATATATATTTTTGATGATGTTCATAACGTCACTATGTATATATTTTTTATATTTTTTCATAAGGGTTTAATAAGGACGTTGATTCGAGTAAAGTTTTTATATTTATTGTTGCGGAGTAAAGTTGTCAAAACAGTGGGTGATAATCTGAAGGACGTTGGTGATGTTTTTGATTATGTTGAAGATGTAGTTGATGTTGCGAATGTTTGATGATGTTTGAAGATGTAATTGATGTTGATGATATTCACAAGTTTGATGATGTTGTTGATGTTCTCAATGTTTGATGATGTTTTTTGATGTTTGTTGATGCTTGATGATGTTGATGTTCTCAATGTTTTGATGATGTTGTTTTGATGATGTTTGATAATGTTTTTATGATGTTTTTATGATGCTGCTGATGTTTTTATGATGTTGCTGTTTTTTGATGATTTTTTTTAGTAATGTTGGTGATGTAGTTGATGTTGTTGATGGTGATGATGTAGTTGATGTTGCTCATGTTCAGAAAGGAGGAAAATTTAAAAAAGGCCTATAGTAAGTTTCTTGGGCAATTCGGTAAATTACACATAAATACCAACCCAAAATTACCCCCTCAATTACTGACTTAGACGCGTAAAAAAATGGGTATTAATGTCTTTACACAGAAAAGAGGACCTATTAGTCTAACAAAAAAAGTCAAGACTAAATGAGTTAACATTCCCCAATTAACGATTTAATGGTGCTTTCCCCCCCCCCCTTTTTTTTTTAAAAGGGTGGTCATCTCTCTATATCCCTACATTGGCCCTGTTTGGTAGAGCTGTGGGAAAGTGCTTATAGCTTATGCCTAAACAGCTTATAGCTTATAACTTTCAGCTTAAGCTGATTTCCAGCTTATTCTTAAAGCATCTCCTGCCCAACTCAAAGAATAAGCTGATTTCTGACTTCCAAAAAGCTATAAGCTATAAGCTATAAGCTATAAGCTAAACCAAACACATCAAAATAGCTTAAATTAAGTTGAAAGCTGAAATAAGCTGTAATTAAGCTCTGCCAAACAGGCACATTATAATTTATACATTAACTTATTATAATATTTGTTGAAAAAATAGAGAGATTTAAAGTTTCACAACATTTGTGTATTTTTTTGGTGATTAGGTCCAACAAAATAACAATCACTTAGAACTTCTTAATTAAAAATTTTGTCTTATTACTACTCATAAATGCTTTTCATATATATATAATAAAAAAAAACATGCCTTTTAATTAAATGTGGATATAAGAAAAAAAAATATATTTATATGTTTCAATATTATTTTTACTTTTATGTCGGTAAAATTAAAGATTTTGTCTAAGGTATTACAGTCCTCTTATTTGACTAATTTACTGTTTATTCACTATATTCTTGTTGATACAACCAATCAAATCGCGTATCCCTTTTCTTTTAATATAAAGTTTTATTATCATTCACTTATAATATTTTTGTGGATGCATTATATATAGGGTTTGTCCTTTAAATATTGTTTTGATCAGCAAAAAGGAATTTTATTAATAAAAATCAAAGGACAAATTAGATAATATATACAAAAGATATTTATATCTACATAAATTTATACAAGGGCAAAGTGGGCATTATGAAAAAATTATATACTTATCTCATCAACTCCTTTCATTGTCATTGACAAGAAAAAAAAAAAAAAACGGCATAGGAGGGAATTTGAAACAATGTCCCAAAGCAGTAGGGAGGTAAATGTAATTTTAGAAATTTAAGAGGAAGTTTTTATAATTGTTATAAATTTCAGAGGAAGTTAGTATAATTTATCGAATAATTTTACTTATACGTATCTGTAAATATACATATAAATAATTTAACTAATTTTGCTAAAATATTGTTTAAAAAAACTTTTCTTCTATTTGGTATATGCATAGTCAACTGGTAGTACTTCAATATTATTGCAGATTTGATGCTTATTCAAGAAATGCGTTAATATGAGATTTTGGATAGCCCTAATTGACTAATGATTCGAAGCAGTCAATTCTCCACCTCCTCCCTTGTTCTGCTTTGTTATGTCTTGTTTCTTTTTCTTCACTTCAATTCTCAGTTGTTGCTTATGTTAGAGTATATCAGTAAATTAGAAAATTCCTCTATTTGCCTATAATTAAAAAAAATAAAAATCACACAGGACATGAGAGTCACATGGGCAATCATTTCTGTAGTTGGAAGTGGATTTAATTTTGAGAATAGTTTGTGCAAATATTTAAGGCCTTGTTTGTTTGTTTAGGGGATATAAGGGGTATATATAGAGTGTGAATGACATTATATGAGGTGGGTTTCATAATTTATTTTTTATTTTTTATTTTTTTGTCTTTTTATATCTTTCGTTTGGTTAGTCTGGACGTAGACAATCCATATATCATCTCCCTCAAAAGAGGGGAATATGTAAAACTAGTCCAATGGTATTATATATCCCTCACTATCGATATAGATTTAGCTTTCATCCAACAATCGAAAATAATTATTCTTTTTTTATTCTATGCTATATCATATGTAAAAATAATCTCATAATACATATATAATTCATCTCGTATCTTAAATATATTATATCATATTTTATATTCCTAAGTATTACACATTATCCTCAAACTTACATATAATCTGGATTATGAAACAAGATCTTAGAATAATCAGGACACTTGGCTTGGTGATTGTGTAATATCATTTGTGGTGTGAGGTCTCAATTTCTATTAAGAGGATTTTAATACCTTTTGTGATGGTGTTTATTTCACCGCATTATGGGGGTTGCTTGTAAGTAGTAGCAGAGTGATTATTGGGCTTGAACTTAGTAATTTGTTGTTATACAAACGTTGTTGACTTTTTTATATTGGTAACGTTTACGTTTTCAGTTTATATTTACAAAAATTTTATAAACTGGTTTTTGTTTATTTTTAGAAAAACATAAACAACAAACGCGTTTGGTAATTGACAAAATGTTTTAAAAAAATTAAAAATATAAAAAAGAGTGAGAAATGGCAAGTGGCGGCGGAAGACGGTAGTGGAAAGTGGTGACGGTGGGTGGTGGGTAGCTGGTGGTGGTGGTGGTGGTGGGTGGGTGGGTGGGTGACGTGGCGGGGGTGGTGGTGGTGGCGGTGGCGGGTGGTGAGTGGTGGTGGCAGGTGGGTGGCGGATGGCGGTGGTAGTGGGTGGTGCGGTGGTGGTAGGTGGGTGGGTGGGTGGGTGATGGTGGCGGGTGGTGGGTGGTAGCGAATGGGTGGTTGTGGTGGTGGCGACGGGTGTGTGGTTGTGGTAGGTGGGTGGCGGATGGCGGGTGTGGCGGGTGGTGGTGGTGGTGTGTGGGTGGATGACTGTGGCGGGTGGTGGTGGTGGTTGTTGGCGGGTAATGGGTGGTGTTGTGGCAGGTCGGTGGCAGGTGGTAGTGGGTGGTGGCGGGTGGGTGATGGTGACAGTGGCGGGTGGTGGTGGTAGCGAGTGGGTGGTGGTGGTGGTAGCGGCGGGTGGTGGTGGTGGCAGGTGGGTGGCGGACGGCGGGTGGTGGCGGGTGAGTGGTAATGGCGGGTAGGTGGTGGTGGTGGTGGTGGTGTGGTGGTAGTGGTGGGTGGGTGACGGTGGCGGGTGGTGGGTGGTAGCGAATGGGTGGTGGTGGTGGTGGTGGCGGGTGGTGGGTAATGGTGGCAGGTCGGTGGCAGGTGGTAGTGGGTGGTGACGGGTGATGATGGTGGGTGGGTGGGTGACGGTGGCGGTGGTGGGATGGTAGCGAGTGGGTGGTGGTGGTGGTGGTTGGTGGTGGCGGTGGTAGTGGTGGGAAGGTGGCGGGTGGTGGGTGGTGTGCAAGGTGGGTGCGGATGACGAGTAGTGGTGGGTGGTTGCGGTAAGTAGCGGGTGGTGGTGGTGGTGGTTGGTGGGTGGTGGGGTGACCGTGGCGGGTGGTAGTGGTAGCGGAGTGGTGGTGGTGGGTGGTGAGTGGTGGTGGCAGGTGGGTGGTAGGTGATGGTGGTGGTGGTGGCAGCGAGGGGTGGATGGTGGTGGCGAGTGGGTGGTGGTGGCGGGTGATGGGTGGTGGTGATAGGTGGATGGTAAGTGGTGCGACAGGTGGTGGTAGCGGATGGGTGGTGGATGGTGGTGGCGGAAGACGGTGGTGGAAAATGGTGACAGGTGGTGGCTAGTGTTGGGTGGTAAAAAAAAAAAAAAACTCAAAACTCAAAACGGAAACACATTTTTTGTGTTTTCATGGCCAATTTATAGACTGAGACTACTGATTTATAAATCAAAATTTTACCAAACAAGTTTTTATTTGAGTTTTTAAAATTTTTGTAAATATAAACAGAAAACTGAAAACGTAAGTGTTACCAAACAGCACCATAGTGTTTGAGGATGTAATATTTTTCATACTTATAATTACTTTTCATCATTGAAAACACAAAACTTAGAATAACTAAGTAATAATCTCGAGTACTTGATACACTTGAGTCATATTTTTTATTTTTTATTTATTTTTTTTGAGCAGCAATGAAGATAAATTATATTAGATCATGAAAAAAGGTACACAAAGCTTGGAAAGAAATTGCATCATTGTCAAAGTAAAGCATCCCAACTAGGTTGGCATACTAACAGGTAAAAGGAAAACAAGGCAATTTTCAATGGAGGAGGTCTTTAATAATAATAATAGTACAACGAAGACCAGTAATAGAGAGGTGAATCTGGAAATCATGGTAATTGATAATAGAGAAGAGCCAAGTAAAAATAAAAGTAATAGTGAAAGTGAAACGATCAACAAGGTGGAAGAGTTGTCCACACCTCGAATACCTAGAGTTCCACCATTGATGAGAAACCATGAAAATAACAAGGGAATGTTCGATCCAAAGTTGGTTTCTATAGGTCCATACCACCATGGCAAAGAGGATCTCCAGCTTGTAGAGAATGTCAAGCCTATGTTAGCAACACTATTTCTACAAGACAGCGACAAGAACAAGGATGAGGTCTACAGCATGATTCTTGAAAATGTTGATGATGCTAGAAGCTACTATGTTAAACGCTCAACCGATGAATACAGTTGTGAGCAATTTGCAACAATGATGCTCTTGGATGGTTGTTTCATTCTGGCCATAATTGAGGACTTCTTCCTCTGTGCTGCCGGTCAAAAATCAAAATATGATGATGTTAAAAATCATCTAGGCCTTTTACTTTGGTATTCAACACCTGATGATATATTTTACTTGATTGAGAATCAACTCCCATTTCAAGTTCTTGAGTTGATAATGAGCTTAAAATTCAAAGAAGATGAAGGGATGAAATCCATCAATGCGTTCTTGAATAGTGTGATTTCTTCGGACACTAGACATATTTTGAATAAGGATAAAGTTATTGTCAGTGAAACCGACAGGGAATCGTTTCATCTCCTTCAATTAGCACGGACAAAGTATCTCAATCTCAACCGATCCCTTCACATACTCGAATCTCAAGTGAGCACAAAGAAGGAGAAAGACAAATTCCAATGTAAACAACGCCTTAAGGATTACATTCAACACTTGTTTTGTTATTTCAAAGAAAAGAGCCTTACACCGTTTTGTTAAGAAAAACAAATATTCCCAACCTAAGAGTGATGTGATGGAATATTTTCTCACATTTGGTTCGGCTACTGAGCTCAAAGCAAAAGGGATACACTTTAGGCCTAACCGCTCTTTATCTCTTGAGGGTATTGAGTTCAAATCTTGGTGCTTCTATGGACGTCTTGAACTTCATCCTTTCCTTGTTGATCCACCTTACAAACTATTTATGTCAAATATGATTGCTTATGAAATGGTATCATGCACTAGTATTGCGGACCTTGTCATTACGTCTTACATTGATTTCATGCAATTACTGATTGACAACCAGGACGATGTGAAAGAGTTGCGGTCAAAGCATATACTATTCAATGCGCTTGGCAGTGATCAAGAGGTGGCTAATGTTTTCAAAGAGATCACCATTTTTGGAACTTATGATATCAAGCAGAGGATTCAGGTTCACCATGGACAGCCATTGCTTTCGCTTCTGCAACTTGTCTCCTTGTCTTGGCTTTTCTCCATACACTATCGTCTCCTCAACCAAACCATAAATAAAGTAAGACCATTTGTTTTCCTAAGTGCTATTTACTTTTATGTCTCCAGGTTAGTTGGGTCCAAGTTTCTGAAAAGCGGTTGCGGTCGCGGTCGCCATAACGGTAGCGGTGGAGCGGTTGCGGTTGCGGGGTGTAAAGGCCGCAGCGTAACGGTTGTAGTTACCGGAATTGTGAATTTTTTTATTTTTCGCACAATTTGCAAAAAACTTACCGATACGCATATTTTTTTTTTAGAATCATATTTATTGAGTTTTAAAATAAATTTTGATAAATTTTTCATAATTTTTCAGTATGATCCAATATATTTCATATTTTTAAATCACTAGAAAATGAATTTTTTAACATTTTATTTCAATAATTAATGACTTTATATGTCATAAATCCATATTACACTTGTGGCAAATTTTTTTTTTTTATTGGACTTAGATGTATAAAATTATTTTTAATTATTATACTTGTGAAAGCATATGTACATTTTAACTCAAATAGTTTTAAAAAAAGTATACATCCTTAATTGAAGAACTTGACAAAGTACATAACATCATAGCATAAATCACAAATAACAGAGAGTAAATTTTACATAATGTTATTACTAAAATTAGGACAAGAATGCACTTGTCCCGCTTGATGTGCTAAATGTTGTTTGAAACGTGTAATCCCACCTTTAATGTGATGTCTACAAAATTTGCAAATAATACGATGCCTAGTGCCTTCAACTTGAGTTCTAAATTTCCAACCAATATCATCACTTGGGGGTTTATCATTGGCATCCTTTTGTCGTGGCATTTTTCAATTTGAATTCTGCATCATTGATACATTTTTTTAATTTATTTTAAATATTTACAAAATTATTTTTCAGCAAAACTTGAACTAACTAAATAAACAATATTTACATTTATTAAATGAAATTATTGTAAAAAAAATGAAATAATATTTAAAATTATTTATAAAAATTTATAAAATGCAATAATATTTTTAAATGAAATGATTGTAAAAAAATATTTAAAATTAAATACTAAATAAAATAATTATAAAAAATGCAACCACTATTTATACATTTGGATTTTACATGCCAATGTAATCATATAAAAATTAAAAAATAAATTATAAAGATATTTTTAAAAAAATAAAATTTTGCCATAAAAATTGTTGTCACAACAAATTTTGTCATTAAAAAAAAAATTGTTATCGCAACACATTACAATAACAAAATAAAAAATATTTATAATTAAATGTTAAATGAAATGATTAAAAAAAAAATTCAACCATTATTTATACATTTGGATTTTACATGGGAATAAAGACATTTTTTTATGGCATTGTTTGAGCTATTGTTTTTATTTTTATTTTTTTATTTTATAGAAAGACATTTTTTTAAAAAAATAAAATAAAATGAAAAATGATTGGGACCTCTAATTTAGAGGTACCACTAGTGATGTGGCAGTGGGTCCCCCACTGCCACAGCCAATCAGGTGCCTTGATTTTTTTTTTTTTTTTTTTTATGCTTTTCCACCTCATTAGAGGTGGTTTAGTGATGGTATTTTAGAGGTCTCTAGCATAGTTGAAATAAATTTGTGCCATCAAAATTGTTGTCACAACACATTACAATAACAAAATAAAAAATATTTATAATTAAATATTAAATGAAATGATTATAAAAAAAATTACAATCACTATTTATACATTTGGAGTTTACATACTAATGTAATCATATAAAAATTAAAAAATAAATATAAAGAAAAAAATTCATACATAGTTGTTTTTTGGGTTTCAATCACTTCAGTATTTGTTATCTTTTTGAATAACTTACAAGAAAAAAAAATTCAATAAAAACTTACATATATACAATATATTAATATAATTATAGGTGTTATGATTTTTAGATATTATAAAAAAATCAATAACTAATTATTATATATAAAATACTAAAAATAAATACATAGTTCCATATATATATATATATATATTTAAATTAAAATTACTAAATATATTACATAAATTTTGTAAGTTTTACAAAATTTAAAACCCGAAAATCATTGTTAAAAATAAAAAAATAAAATAAAATAAAAATGGTCAGTTGGAGACCACGGTGGTCCACACAAAAAAACACAAATGTTATATTATATATCTTCCAAGGTCAACAAATGTGTATCTTCCCCAGGAAGGAAGCTGTACAAACCAAAAAAGAGAAAGAAAAAGAAAACAGATCAGAGGCACTTCGTCTTCAACACAAAGGAGCAGCCGGAGACTAGTGACTCTCAACACAGAACAGAGGCAGCTTGAAGATTCAACACAGGTTCATCTCCTCCCTTTTCCCTCTTCTCTCTTCTCTCCTCCTCCCTCCTCCCTCTTCCCTCTTCTCTCTTCTCTCTCTCTCTATTTCTCACTCATCCGTATTTCCAGATCTGAAAATTTGTGATGGAATCTCATCTCGAAGTGGTTGATGTGCTGTAAAGACAAAAGAGAAAAGCTCAACAAAGGTGTGTACCACATCTTCAGAACCTTACTACCACATTTTCAGCCTTTTCTTTTGTTTTTTTTTGAAAATAATCAGCGAAAAAAGCCCTGTAACGGGTGTAACGGCCGTTACGGACGTTGCGCCACCTTTACGACCGCTATGTCGGCCGTAACGGCCGATACACTTGTGAATTTCAATCACACCGCAAAATCGGGGGTAACGCGTGGTGCCTACGGCCGAAACCGTTACGTAACTGTTACGTAACACCGCATTTTTAAACCTTGGTTGGGTCTCTTCTATTTGTTCTCTAGGTATCAACATTTGTCTAACCCCTCTCTCTCTCTCTCTCTCTCTCTCTATTTAATGTGTTTGTGTGTGCATTATTTATTAAATAAATGCTTTTTCTTATGTCATGATTGTGATTAGTTCTCTTATAATTTGTATTTTGACATAGGAACGTAACATTGTTGTTATCAGACTTATTACTATGCATTGTTTAAATATATATATATATATATATTTAATTATTATGATATGATCACTTTTTATTAACAAAAATAAAAAATAAAAAAATAAAGAAAGGCCTGCTCGAAGATCTCTAATTAGTCCAATTTGAAGAGAACCAAACCTCATGTACTTCACAATGAACATTTCTGAAATAAACTATCTCCTTCTTCATTTATTGACAGTGCTTTTATATAAGAGACTAGTGAAGCTAGTTCCCAATACAAATGCCCACTACATGTTATAGAAATCTTTTTATTTTTATTTTTATTGTAGTTAATTGTTTTGTTGTCAAGCGTTTAAAAGCAATTACCCTGTTGACAATAATTTATGAATAATAGTTATTGTATTTGTCTCTTAACTTGGATTATTACAAAAGAAAAGTAGCATACTCTAGATACATTATCAAACAGAGCATTCCTATATTATAACACAGAAATTATTATTTTGTACAGCCAACCTGTCCAACAAAAAGTGTACATTTTATTCAATGCCGCTATTCTTGACATTATATGGGTCTGTTGCTCTGAAATCTGTTTGGATAAGCAGGGCAGCTGGTTTTGATTAGTGTGAGGCTTGCTGCACCAGTCGATAATCCAATTTCATGCTTCTGGGAGAGTGGTCTGCATCTCTGGAATGTGGTCTGCTTTGGGGTGAGGTCTGCTGGGGGGTCTGCTGGGAGGATGGGATCTGTTTGCCCTGGAATCTGCTGGATGAGCAGGGCAGCTGGTTTGCTTTGGGTCTGGTCTGGTTTTGCTTGGTGGTTTGTTTTTGTTGTTTTTTTTCTGTGTCTTGTGGTTGTTTTCTCTTCAACCTTGAGGTGTGCTGGCAAATAATTGGGCTTCCCTTGCGGTGCCAACCTAATTGGGATTGTAGGGTTATGCTTTGATGCTTTTTGCACTTCCTCTTCCTTTATTTGATGTAATTTCAGTTGTATGTTTTTGGAAATTTTCATCAATAAAGGGCTGTTTTTTTCCTGTTCAAAAAATATAGGACTCTATTGAGCATCTAGCATTTCATCATAAGCCACCCCCAAAGGTCTTATAGCAAGAACACTACGTTCTCTCTCTTTTAGGCATCTACTTTGGTTCAAATTGATATTGCACAAAATTGCATGCAAGAGTATAGTTAATTTAAATTAAAAAATTCAATAAAATAAAGTTGAATGTATTGCATATAATACAAATAGAAAGAGAAAAATACCATAAATTGTAAGATTGATATCAGCTGCAACAACTAGTCAAGCAGATCCTGATGTAGGTTGGCATATATAAAAGGTCACCTCTCCTTGTAACGTGAAATCATTTCTTTTGAAAGTCATAATGTACAAAATCTCACAGTTAACAGTTTTGTGGTAGCTATGATGTTGACATACATCTCCATAGCTTTCTTATTGATTCATCACACAATTTGGGGATGTCATAAAATATTGCAACTACAACTATAAAATATAGATAAAACGTAATTACAAAGTTGTTTCCCTGATGCACTGAACATTTTCTTTTCTTTTCTTTTTTCATGCAAAGATGTGTTCGGTTTTCTAATGAAATATACCTATCATATTTACATACCATATCCTTGTAAGATGATAAAATTTTGCACCGATGCAGCTCCTGAAAGAAAGATTTTTCAGTTAGTGTTACCAAAGAAATGAATTTCATAATTAGAAGAAAAACATAACCAAAGTTTTTCACACGATGAGTTAAAGAGGCTTTTGCTTCTTTAAAAGTTGTTTGCATGATAAACAAATGCCCTTATGTACATTCTTATTTCTTAATCAACTATGCCAATCGTCCAGAGTCCATTTGGTTTTAGCATCAGAGCTATTCCAAACTGAGCTAAATTAATTTATCAAAATTAGATTCTCCTCCCCAAATCTATCCCTGATTTCTTCTTATTTCTGCCGGTGGTTCAATTCATCAATCAAATGCTCTCACTCAAAAAAATTGAGCATCACACCACACAACACAGTGGTGTCAAAGAAATGCATTTTGGCAACCATCGATCAATCAAAAGAGAAATACATTTACCATTCCCCACTCCATCTACATATGATTGAACTTCTATTATTTCTACCCATATCAGACCATTATGCTCAACATACACTGGCTTAAATTCTAATCAGTTATTTGATATTCTAACAAGAGTAGGAAATGAAAAACACAAAGAAACAAATTAGGGTAAATTATGCAAATAGTCTATGTAGTTTACACGATGTGCCATTTTGGTTTATGTTGTTTCAATTTGCTCGATTTTGCCCCTTAATTTAACGATTTGTGTCATTTTAATCCAATAAATAACGGTTATTAAGTTTGGTGGACGGAAAGTCTACACAATTACCAAACTTAACAACCATTATTTATTGGATTAAAATGACACAAACCGTTAAATTAAGGGATACAATCGAGCAAATTAAAATAATAGGGACCAAATTGATATATCGTGTAAACTACGGGGACTATTTGCATAATTTATCCAAAAAATTAATATGTTGTAGCTTACATTTCATAACCAACATAGAGATAGAGCCAACATTTGGGAACATGTTTTTTTAGTAACTTTTTGAGTTTTTGACTAAAATATGAGGTTAAAAAAACTAATCAGTATATGTTTGGTTTCAGTTTTCTGAATTTAGTTTTTTGAAAACTAAGATTTTTGTTTTTTGTTTTTTTTTTTTATTTTTAGTGAATATTTATTAAATTTAAGTAATTTTTTTTACTTTTTTAGATGCACTTTAGTTAGATGTATCTAAATAGTAAAATATTTGTGAACAAATATTTTAAAAAATTAATAAATACACAAAAATACAAAAAATTACTAAATTTTTGTATTTTTTGGTATGTAGTGTATTTTTTTTAAAAAACAATTCACAAATATTATACTTTTTAAGTGTGTTTATGTTAGGTGTGTCTAAAAATTAAAAAAAATTTGCTTAAAATATTAAAAAATTCATTGAAAACATTAAAATATGAAAAATAAAAAAGCAGAATTTTTTGAAAACTAGAACCAAACAAGCTGAATATGTTTGGAATGACTTTTTAATTTTTTACGAAAAGATGTGTAGAAAGTAAAGAGAAAATCGAATCTTTGACTTTTTAGTATAAATTGTTAGCTTTTTTATTTTTTTAGTGAATTTTTGACTTTCAAACTAAAAAGCGATGTTGCCAACGATGTTACTAACTCAGATAAGTTCACATCAGCCTCTATGTTCCTAACTATTTATCATTTGTTGAATTTCATCAAGATATCAATCACCCTGAAAATGTTTACATTGAAAAATGCAAAAATACTTTCACAAAAATTATTGATGATCAAACAAATGAAGCTTGAGAAAGTACAATATATGAAGGATAACCATTTTTACCTTAACAAATCCATCTCAAAGCAGTAAAATTGAAGATAGAAATTTAATTGATTTGAGATGTGATGATAACTTTTGAGCTGAAACTTAAGCCATAAAACACTAACAAATATAAAAGACCTATCATGAAAACAAATTACTCATTTCTATCAACCATTATCTTTCTGAAAATATATTTAATTATTTTTTTAAACTAACAACCCCAATTCTGTATGTATTAAATGAATAAGAATTTTGGATGATTGAAAAAATCAAAAAATTCTCCAAATGCATGATACAATCACACTAAAAAGTTCATTTGAATTATTTAACAAAGATAACCCATTGTTGCTAACATTGAATATATCATTTGATTGGGCATAAACATATCACTTATGTAATTATTTTCTAATTATTAAAAATATTATATTACATTGTGAACGTACTAAAATATTAATTAAATTTAAACAATAGGATGAAAAAGATATTTCTCAATGCATCATGCATATGTCCAAACAACCAACACATTCCTTATCTTAGGGTTTATTTTCAATATAAAATTCATTAACAGAGCATTCATATTAACACTGTATAACTATATACATTGTTCGGCAGTGGAATTTTTGGGTGAGGAAAGGATTTCGCAAGGGAGGGAAGAGTAGGGTGGAGAGGGAGAGGGTTTTTGGTAGTAGGTTTTTAGGTGGGTATGAAGGGTGGTTTTTGGATACTCCTTCATTCCAAACAGACCTTTAATGCATCCTTGTTCCGGTACCTGAAACAGGTAACACTCTCATCAGAGGTGCCAGAATTAGCACTCCGATGAATAAGTCAGAGATTGGTTGTGAAAAAAATAGAGATGTAGAGAGAGAGTGATCATGCATACCTTTCTTCTTCCAGTTACCTTCTTCATTTAGAGGTTTTGTATAGATATTTCTCACATAATCATCACAATGTCAGGGGCCACATCCTATTACACCTTCGAAAAGAGACGGCTTGGGCCCACTTTGATTGGAATAGTCTGTCGAATTTCTTCTGGAGCTTGGCATAAATGTTTTTTTAATTCTCAGTACTACCCACTTGGTGTGTCACCTAGTTGAACCTCTGTAATCAGTGGGCCTGGTTGACAACAGGCATGATTGGACTTGGGCCCATCAGTGATTGGCCTAGGAGTACTTTGTTTGCCAAATTTTTATACTCGGTTCACACAATTGCCCCCAAGCTCCTGATCATCTTGAGTATCGAGTGGCTTGCGTGCTCAGCTTGCACTAAACTACTCATTTAGCTAATCTTCCTGACATGTGGGCTGCTTTCATTGTGCCTTGAGGTTTGGGCGTGTGTAGACACCCCATTTTGATCGGCCCTAAGATTTGGGCATTTTTTATTTTGACCACCCTCTCCAAACATAAATAAATAAAAAAATCAAATTGACATTTCAAAATTCCAAACCTCACCCATTTTGACCATCACTAATATTTTGGTAATTTGTAGTGTTTTATAATAATGTGTGTGTACATATTAAATTAGGTGTGTGTATCTTTTCAGTATTGTGTTTTATATAAATTAATAACTATTTTTAAAACAAAAGAAAATAAAAAAAAATCATCAATCAAATCATAAAACAAAAAAAAAAAAAATAGAAAATAGAAAATAAAAAGAAAAAGAAAAAATGTTTAAACATTGGTGGTGGAGTGAGTGTGTTAGGTGAAGAATAAAACAAAGAAGAGAAAACAAAAAAAAAAGGAAAAGAAGAAATGGGGCGGTGATAATGTTTGGGTAGTGGAATGTAATGAGGGGTGTGTAGTGGAGGGTGCGGTTTAATATATATGAGTGGGTGAGAGGTGTATGATTAAAAGGAGGGGACTCAGGCACAAAAGAGAAGACACAATACACACTCAGGCACAAAAATGGTTTAGAGGAGGAAGAAGGAGCTATCTCTCTCTCTCTCCACGAGGAGAGACTATACACGGGTTGAGGGTAGAAACTCAACACAGAAGAGAGACACGGGTTGAGGGAGAGAGAGGACATACTCACAGACCCATAGAGATCATACAATACACACACGAGTAGAGAGAGGGAGGAAGAGGAGAGACACAGGGGTCTAAGTTGCAGAAGACACACACACCAAACCCAGCTCTCTTCTCTCTCTAGATTCCTAGGTTGTTCTCTCTCTAAGACACCATATCCATTCACACAAATACACAGTTAGAGAGAGGCAGCAGCCACACTACCAGTCCTCTCTCTCGGACCACTGCACACACACCCTCAACCCACTCACACACACATAGACTCACCCACACACGGCAGCAGCCATGCACGCACCCAACACAACACCACACACGGCACCATGCACACAGCCATGCACACACAGCATACACATTTACACCCACCTCTCTCACACACCCATGCACAACACACACTGATGCACACTCACCACTACCACAAGACACCGAGGAGAACCAACACAGACACACGGCTTCAGAGTTCAGAGCTCTGGTTCAAGAACTCACTGGCCAAGATGCCAAGTATTCTGAGATTGGCTGTGTCGGAGGCAATCAAATGGTCTCTGATGAGATCAAAGTCAATGGTGGTGATCATCATGATGATGATCATGATCATGCACTGGAAGAAGTCCCTAGATTGATGGAACCAACTACTAGTGATGTGGCTAAAAGCTCCGATCTTGCTTTTGAGCAATACGATGATATTTTTATGCCACAGATGATTGAGAATTTTTTTGGGTTTTTGCCATCAAGCTTGTTGTTTTGAATTTGATGATGATGTTGATTGTGATGTGTTCACAAGCTTTGATGCAGTGTATATTTTGTGAACTGGCTTCCACTTTCAACCCAAAAAGCATTGGATCAATGTGATTTTGGTGGGGTCTACATGGAAGATGTGTTTACATGGGCTGGATTGGATTGAAGATACATGGATGTTCGGGGTTTAAAACTTTTATTTTTATTTTGAGTGTTTGTGAGGTTTTATTTTATTTTATGTTTCTCTCCTCTCTCCCTCATTCGGATCTGTAATAATTCAAATATTGTAATAATTCCCCCACCCCGCTTCTTTCTATCCCATTCTTTTATCGCTTTCCCTAACTGTGTGTATGTATATATCTGACATGTCATGCATATCCCTGCTTTACATCCATGATCCATGCATAAGATTTGGCTAAATTTGCATCTTTATGCTTCAATTGATTATCCCATGCTTCTGTGTGCTATCGGATATTTTGAGATGATTCACATGCCATATTCTAGAAGCCAAATCTTTAGTGCATCCAATGGGTGAATTGCATTAGGATTCTGTATATAAGATCATGCATATTTTACTAACTTTGTTTTGTAGCTGTTCGAGGGACGTCAATAAATCTGTGAGTTTTTATGCTTTAGCATCTCATTTGTGTGTGATTTTCTTATTATGTTTAGCATCCTACCATGTGGCTATTTGATTAAATGATAAACTGTTTGAATGCCTGTGGATGAAGGCTTGTTGTTTAAATTGGAATAATTCAATAAATGTACGTTTTAAGTCCGCTTTGTAGTGGCAAATTCACAAACTTTAAGCCCACTTTGTCAAGTGGCAAATTCAAACCCTTTTTGAAAAACAAACATGAAGTTGAATTGTTCCAATTTGAGCAAACTAGTCTATACTTGTATGCTTCACATGGTAAATGTTAGGATTTATTCAATAATCAGAACATAACCATATAAAGAAAATAAAAGTCATATCATGGTTTAGTAGATGCCGATCTTTTGATCGGGTGAGTGGGGGTGCTCATTATTGACCTTCCCCTCTCATACCTAAGGTTCCGAGCCAAGCATCCTTGGTTACGACGAACAGTGGCCTTTGCACCGAGTCATGGGTTTCCTAATTTCCCAAAATATTAGGTGGCGACTCTGAGATCTGATGACGCAGTCCATTTTTGACAAAATTGCAATAAAATGGATTTTCAATAAAAGTTGCCAAATCTGGACTCTCATCTACGTTTCACATTGCACTCGTGAAACTTGAGATCAAAGAGATCTCGGGAGTCCGAACTGTTTAATGCGCGCGGGTACCCCCCGGGCATGTTATAGTTTCTGGCGACTCTGCTGGGGATTTATGAAACCTTGACTCGAACTCCATGATTTGACTTTTATTTTCAATTATATGTTTATTGCATTGGATGCATTGGTGCACTTAAAGTTCCTGTGTTGCCCAGATACTGGTGGGAACACATGCATACTTTTTGTGACACTGCACCTATCTCTACGATACTTTAGAGGCCTTGTGTTATAACCTTTTGAGATTTGTCAAAAGGGTAGCTTTGCTATGTAGCCCTGCTATCTAGCTTTGCTATCTAAGGTTCTCAGACTCCGAAGAGAGGCTATTTGACTCTTCTGATTTCCTGGGATCTTTATTGGTTATGACTCAAAGGACTCTTTGGTAACGTCACCTTGACTTCAACCCTTAGAACAGAGCTAACCTTGTACATATAATGAGCCATAGTACCTTCCAAATTAGGACAGGATGCTCTCCTATTTCTAGGATGTGTGATACCACTTGTCTGAATAGTGAAACCCTAGATAATTTCAAGCTAGGACAGGATAACCCTACCCTCCATAGGGGTGTTTGTTCTCTTTCCTGCTATGTGTTATGTGCAATGTATTGGATCTATACAAGGGTTCTCAAATTTGAATGAGTGGTTCAGGTTGTTCAGTTTAGCACCATTACTTCAAAATCAAAAAAAACAAAAAATTTCGACCATCTCTGTGATTGGGGAGTGACCACCTGTTGATTGCACGGGCTTTATTTTGAATGTTGTCGATGGCCCATACTTTGGCTGGCAATTTGAGAATGGTTTTATTCTGAATTCTGAATTGAGTATTGAGTCTAAGTTTGATTCCACCAAGTTTGTAGAGTTGGGATCAGACTCGAGTCATTCTAATGAGTCAGAGTCTGTTGACTTCGATAGTGCTAACCTAGACATTTCTGTCCTGTCTAGGTCATCTTTGTCATTTTCTTTTGGGTCTGTTGTCATTACTGAGTCATAGTCTCTTTTCAATAAACAAAAAAACATGCCATAGAGTCTGCCTACTTTTCTGTGCCTTTAAATCATTGCATTGACCAAAGTTTTTCAAAACTTTTTCTAAAAACTCTGATAAAAACGAAGAGGAAGAATTTCCTTGGGATTTGCAAATTTTGATCAACTGAGAGGAAGAGAGGTGTGCTAAGCCTTTGATGAATAAAATCATTTTTGTTAATGTGGGTACTAAGAAAGATCCTGGCTTGGTCCAAATTGGTTCTATCTTGTTTTCATAAAAGTACGAGTGATTAGTCACTTTGTGAAAAGATTTCAAAAACTGTTTTTGCGTGGTCCTATGAAAATATGCCTGGAATTAGTTATACAACATAGGATCCCTCTTGACTCGAGGTCCGACCTCCTTAGCTCCTTAGCTTTCAAACCGTGATTCGAAGTATTCAATGACCATCCAAAGTGTAAGGTTTGCATAGCCGAATGGGAAACAACCCTTCAATTAGGGACAATAAGGTCAAATATGAATGGAAATAGCCCTTGAACTAGGGGCAATAATGTGATCCGTGATATGATTCAAATGAAGGCAGCCCTTCAACTAGGGGCAATAAGGGAGAATGTGATTTCGATTTGAAACAGCCCTTGAACTAGGGGCAAAAGTGTGAGGCTTGCATAGTTGAAATGGAGGCAGCCCTTGAACTAGGGGCAATAAGGTACCACCCTTGAGAGGCTCGCTGGGCCGAAAACCCGGAAGGGCGACCCAGGCAAAAGTTAGAGCACAAAAAAAAAAAAAATAAATAAAAAAAGAAGGAAAAATAAAAAGAAAAATGAAAAGCTCGCAAGGTTGAAAACCCGAAAGGGCGGCTTTGGCAAAAGTTAGAGCGTAAAAGGAGAGTATCAATACCCGAGTGAACCTTAGCCAAAACTATGTAGGGCCAGTGATTCAGATTGGAAGCAACCCTTGAACTAGGGGCAAGAAGGTCGGATGTGATTTAGATTTGAAGCAGCCCTTGAACTAGGGGCAAAAGGTTGGATGTGATCAAAGAGTTAAAACTGAATCGTTTCCCAATGAAGACCGCCAAGAAAGGCCAAACCCAGAATTTGAGAGAATGAATTTTATTATTGAAGGACAGTCGAGTTCCTATCCACTACACTAGGGACAACACTAGGGGCGAATTCAGACCCAATTAGCCTAGTCCCTACATCATCATATCTACTGATCAAGTGTAGTAGTCGTTCTTATAGATGGCCTAGAGATTTCACGCCCAATCAACATGGACAAGTTACACTGAAAGTAACCCTTGAGAGGCTCGCTGGGCGGAAAACCCGGAAGGGCGACCCAGGCAAAAGTTAGAGCAGAAAAACAAAAAAATTTAAAAATGATGAAAAAATGAAAATGAAACAAAAAAAATGAAATGAACAAAATGAAAAAATGAAAAGCTCGCAAGGTTGAAAACCCGAAAGGGTGGCTTTGGCAAAAGTTAGAGCACAAAATGAGAGTGTCAATACCCGAGTGAACCTTTGCCCGAACTACGATGGCCTGATTCCTATCTTTGGGATACGTAGGTAGCTTCATCTCGAAGTTCGGCCCTAATAATTTTTCAACTCATTCATTTCGTCCATGTTTGATTGGTGTATCTTTAGTCGACTTGGTTGTCCTATCCATGTTTGATTGGTGTGTTTTCATTCAATTCAGTTCAGTTGGTTTGAGTCAACTTGGTTCGGTTCGGTTCGGTTCGGCGGTTCGGTTCGGTCTAGTTCTGCTTGGCTTCATTTGGTTCGGCTCGGCTTGGTTCAGATCGGCTCGGTTCAGTTATCTCCTTTGATTATCTGGTTTGGGACTATGCACCCCAATGGTTGATTCCATGTTAGTTGAGTAGTGGCCATTTGCAAAAATAGGTTTTGATTAATTTGAATGAAGCTGACTAATTTTTCTCGAAAATTGTTCCATTTTGCAAAACTTGGACCATTCTTTGGATTTGAAAAGGGAAAATTTTCAGTGCTCACAGTTTAACTTACATGATTTGAAACAGAAAATGGAATAAGTATGCTAATCCAACTCTCATGTTGATCAAAACATGTTTACAAAAAAATCAAAAGACAAAAAAAGGTCAAGGCAATGAACTAGGGGCATAGTCGAGTTAGAGATTCTGTCTTCTCCACCGCTCGAGTCAACTATTCAGTGTATATAAGTGTGTATTCATACCAGTCAGTGTATTTATACCAGTCAGTATATTTATACCAGTCGGTGTATTTATACTAGTCAGTGTACATTTTGCTTCGTTCTTGTTTCGTTAAGTCATTCTTTGATTTAGGTCAGTATAGAATCAATGTTTAATTTAGAGTTCAAAATTCAATCACTCTCAAATTCAATCAAACAAAAATGTTTTCAAATTCAAAGTGATATGCCAGTCACGCCATTGATGAGCAAAACAGAAACTAATTTTGTTACAGTCAGGGGATCCCCGATTACAGAGACTCAAAAAAAAAAAAAAAAAAAGAAAAGAAAAGAAAAGAGAGAAAACAGCAAGCCCAGAAAAGATATATCCGTATATATCTGTGTATATATCCATATATGTTTGTGTATAGGTCTGTATATGTCTGTGTCATATATACGTGTATATATACTGTATATGTCTGTGTCTGTGTATAAGTCTGTTATTTGTCTGTGTATATTGCCGTATTCGTATGTATTTTTTTGTACATGGTATATGTATACGGTATTTGGTTCGAACATACAATTCCTTCTTTCATTATGTGCATCTATCGCACAATAATCTCACTTCGTGCACCTACCACTCAAATTTCAATTTCAATTCCATCGCATTATCTTGTGCATATCAAATTCAATCGCCCTGCTTTGGGCACCGCCCTGCTTTGGGCATCAAATTCAATCGCCCTGCTTTGGGCACCGCCCTGCTTTGTGCATATCAAATTCAATCGCCCTGCTTTGGGCACCGCCCTGCTTTGGGCATCAAATTCAATCGCCCTGCTTTGGGCATCAAATTCAATCGCCCTGCTTTGGGCATCAAATTCAATCGCCCTGCTTTGGGCACCGCCCTGCTTTGGGCATCAAATTCAATCGCCCTGCCTTGGGCACCGCACTACTTTGTGCACCGCACTACTTTGTGCATCAATTTCAATCGCCCTGCCTTGGGCACCGCACTACTTTGTGCATCAATTTCAATCGCCCTGCCTTGGGCACCGCACTACTTTGTGCATCAATTTCAATCGCCCTGCTTTGGGCACCGCACTGCTTTGTGCATCAATCGCCCTGCCTTGGCACCGCACTACTTTGTGCATCAATTTCAATCGCCCTGCCTTGGGCACCGCACTACTTTGTGCATCAATTTCAATCGCCCTGCTTTGGGCACCACACTGCTTTGTGCATCAATCGCCCTGCCTTGGGCACCGCACTACTTTGTGCATCAATTTCAATCGCCCTGCTTTGGGTACCGCACTGCTTTGTGCATCAATTTCAATCGCGCTACCTTGCGCATCGCGCTATCTTGTACACTCGCCCGGTCTAGGAGACCTTAAATCCTACGGGGTCTAGGAGACCTTAAATCCTCTGAAGGTGCAAGTCCTTTGGTGTTTGTCGTGCCCGAACGACTTCAAGGGTCTAGGAGACCTTAAATCCTCTAAATGTGCAATTCCTTTGGTGTTTGTCGTGCCCGAACGACTTCAATCGGTCTGGAATAGTCACCTGACTGTGTTTGTAATGAGTTCCTAAGAGATCAACTGAGACGGTGGAAACTAGAGTTCGAATGGCGATGCCTAGAACGCAAAAGGTTCGGGATTTCCGAGACTAAAGTCTGGTTTAAATACCCAGGGGTGTATCCCCGGCTTGAAATCTATATGGCAGCCCCATAGGTTGAGATAGCTTGTATGCGCCTCAACTCTGGAAACTGAACCAACCTAGTCTGTCACCCTGTTGGAGAATAGGGAAAGTTGCAAACATAGCCATCACTCCCTGACATTGTATTGCATTGCACAAATCATGAATTGCCAACCCGGCTTCGCGTAGCGTGTAAGTCCACTTGCCAACCCGGCTTCGCGTAAGCGTATAAGTCCACTCGTTAAATTGGCTTCGCGGAAGCGTATAAGTCCACTCGTTAAATTGGCTTCGCGTAAGCGTATAAGTCCACTCGTTAAATTGGCTTCGCGGAAGCGTATAAGTCCACTCGTTAAATTGGCTTCGCGTAAGCGTATAAGTCCACTCGTTAAATTGGCTTCGCGTAAGCGTATAAGTCCACTCGTTAAATCGGCTTCGCGTAAGCGTATAAGTCCACTCGTTAAATGGGCTTCGCGTAAGCATATAAGTCCACTCGTTAAATTGGCTTCACGTAAGCGTATAAGTCCACTCGTCAAATTGGCTTCGCGGAAGCGTATAAGTCCACTCGTTAAATTGGCTTCGCGTAAGCGTATAAGTCCACTCGTTAAATTGGCTTCGCGTAAGCGTATAAGTCCACTCGTTAAATCGGCTTCGCGTAAGCGTATAAGTCCACTCGTTAAATCGGCTTCGCGTAAGCGTATAAGTCCACTCGTTAAATCGGCTTCGCGTAGCGTATAAGTCCAATCGTTAAATCGGCTTCGCGTAAGCGTATAAGTCCACTCGTTAAATCGGCTTCGCGGAAGCGTATAAGTCCAAATCTTCAAATCGGTTAAAAAAAACAGGTGCGCCTGTCTGTTCACACCACCCAATTGGTTAATAATAGCAGGTGCGCCTGTCTGTTTACACCACCCCTTCTCTTTTCGCGTGAAACGCGTTAGGTTGTTGATTCACTCGGTTAAAAACATCAGGTGCGTCTGTTGTTTACACCATATTTC
Source organism: Camellia japonica (assembly GCA_030407325.1). Lineage (NCBI taxonomy): Eukaryota > Viridiplantae > Streptophyta > Magnoliopsida > Ericales > Theaceae > Camellia > Camellia japonica. Next base: position 12,491 of record JAPPVO010003733.1, on the reverse strand, counting down.
CTCCTCTCGCGTGAGACGCGTTAGGATGTTGATTTCTCTTGGTTGAGGTCTTCCCTCTCTTGCATAATCATGAATTTTCAAATAAACCGGCTTCGCGAAGCGTGTAAGTCCAACTTTCAAACTGCATTTTGTGTATATCATTTGCATTCTGCCCCTGAACTACGCTGGTTTGATTCCTTGCAAAGGGATACGTAGGCAACCTTCTTCGGTTCAACCACATGCATTGCATTTTGTGTGATTGCCCAAGTCTTACGGCCTTGTCAAAAGGGTCGTCTTCTGGCTTTGACATTCACTCACGTCACTTCATGACTTCGAGCTCTGTCAAAGAGGGGCAACTGTAGACACCCCATTTTGACCGGCCCTAAGACTTGGGCATTTTTTATTTTGACCACCCTCTCCAAACATAAATAAATAAAAAAATCAAATTGACATTTCAAAATTCCAAACCTCACCCATTTTGACCATCAATAATATTTTGGTAATTTGTAGTGTTTTATAATAATGTGTGTGTACATATTAAATTAGGTGTGTGTATCTTTTCAGTATTGTGTTTTATATAAATTAATAACTATTTTAAAACAAAAGAAAATAAAAAAAAATCATCAATCAAATCATAAAACAACAAAAAAAAAATAGAAAATAGAAAATAAAAAGAAAGAAAAAATGTTTAAACATTGGTGGTGGAGTGAGTGTGTTAGGTGAGAATAAAACAAAGAAGAGAATAAAAAAAAAAAAAGGAAAAGAAGAAATGGGGCGGTGATAATGTTTGGGTAGTGGAATGTAATGAGGGGTGTGTAGTGGAGGGTGTGGTTTAATATATATGAGTGGGTGAGTGGTGTTATGATTAAAAGGAGGGGACTCAGGCACAAAAGAGAAGACACAATACACACTCAGGCACAAAAATGGTTAGAGAGGAAGAAGGAGCTATCTCTCTCTCTCTCCACAAGGAGAGACTATACACGGGTTGAGGGTAGAAACTCAACACAGAAGAGACACGGGTTGAGGAGAGAGAGGACATCTCACAGACCCATGGAGATCATACAATAACACACGAGTAGAGAGAGGGAGGAAGAGGAGAGACACAGGGGTCTAAGTTGCAGAGACACACACACCAAACCCAGCTCTCTTCTCTCTCTAGATTCCTAGTTGTTCTTTCTCTAAGCACCATATCCATTCACACAAATACACAGTTAGAGAGAGGCAGCAGCCACACTACCAGCTCCCTCTCTCTCTGGACCACTGCAACACACACCCTCAACCAATCACACACACACAGACTCACCCACACACGGCAGCAGCCATGCACGCACCCAACACAACACCACACACGGCACCATGCACACAGCCATGCACACACAGCATACACATTTACACCCACCTCTCACACACACCCATGCACAACACACACTGATGCACACTCACCACTACCACAAGACACGAGGAGAACCAACACAGACACACGGCTTAGAGTTCAGAGCTCTGGTCAAGAACTCACTGGCCAAGATGCCAAGCATTCTGAGATTGGCTGTGTCGGAGGCAATCAAATGGTCTCTGATGAGATCAAAATCAATGGTGGTGGGTCTCTGATGAGATCAAAATCAATGGTGGTATCATCATGATGATGATCATGATCATGCACTGGAAGAAGTCCCTAGATTGATGGAACCAACTACTAGTGATGTGGCTAAAAGCTCCGATCTTGCTTTTGAGCAATACGATGATATTTTTATGCCACAGATGATTGAGAATTTTTTTGGGTTTTTGCCATCAAGCTTGTTGTTTTGAATTTGATGATGATTGTTGATGTGATTGATGTTCACAAGCTTTGATGTAGTGTATATTTTGTGAACTGGCTTCCACTTTCACCCAAAAAGCATTGGATCAATGTGATTTTGGTGGGGTCTACATGGAAGATGTGTTTACATGGGCTGGATTGGATTGAAGATACATGGATGTTCGGGGTTTAAAACTTTTATTTTTATTTTGAGTGTTTTGTGAGGTTTTATTTTATTTTATGTTTCTCTCATCTCTCCCTCATTCGGATCTGTAATAATTCAAATATTGTAATAATTCCCCACCCCGCTTCTTTCTATCCCATTCTTTTATCGCTTTCCCTAACTGTGTGTATGTATATATCTGACATGTCATGCATAATCCCTGCTTTACATCCATGATCCATGCATAAGATTTGGCTAAATTTGCATCTTTATGCTTCAATGATTATCCCATGCTTCTGTGTGCTATCGGATATTTTGAGATGATTCACATGCCATATTCTAGAAGCCAAATCTTTAGTGCATCTAATGGGTGAATTGCATTAGGATTCTGTATATAAGATCATGCATATTTTACTAACTTTGTTTTGTAGCTGTTCGAGGGACGTCAATAAATCTGTGATGTGTTATGCATTCATTTGTTGTGTGATTTTCTTATTATGTTTAGCATCCTACCATGTGGCTATTTGATTAAATGATAAACTGTTTGAATGCCTGTGGACGAAGGCTTGTTGTTTAAATTGGAATAATTCAGTAAATGTACGTTTTAAGTCCGCTTTGTAGTGGCAAATTCACAAACTTTAAGCCCACTTTGTCAAGTGGCAAATTCAAACCCTTTTGAAAAACAAACATGAAGTTGAATTGTTCCAATTTGAGCAAACTAGTCTATACTTGTATGCTTCACATAGTAAATGTTAGGATTTATTCAATAATCAGAACATAACCATATAAAGAAAATAAAAGTCATATCATGGTTTAGTAGAGGCCGATCTTTTGATCGGGTGAGTGGGGGTGCTCATTATTGACCTTCCCCTCTCATACCTAAGGTTCCGAGCCAAGCATCCTTGGTTACGACGAACAGTGGCCTTTGGCACCGAGTCATGGGTTTCCTAATTTCCCAAAATATTAGGTGGCGACTCTGAGATTTGATGACGCAGTCCATTTTTGACAAAATTGCAATAAAATGGATTTTCAATAAAGTTGCCAAATCTGGACTCTCATCTACGTTTCACATTGCACTCGTGAAACTTGAGATCAAAGAGATCTCGGGAGTCCGAACTGTTTAACGCGCGCGGGTACCCCCCGGGCATGTTACAGCGTGTGATGGGTACTCCTCTCTTTGGCACGATTGATGGAATTCCATAGAGATATATATACTTCATGAAAAATGTTTGGTGACCTGAATTTGTATGACTCAAATGGATTCAAATGTGTTAAAATAACGTCATTTTACATTCAAAACATATCGTTTTAAGTGATTCGAGCCATTATTTTTCGGATCACCACCATCGTTGATACTTCATGCCTCTTCAGGCTTCTTTTTCATACCCTTTATTTGCACTTTCAAAAAATATTTCTCAACGCCCTTTCACTTCTGAAAAGCCCTAACACTGTGTTTGGATTGAGTGATTTGGAGAGAAAAGAAAAGAAATAGAGAGATATGTATTTCTCTTCCTTGTTTGGTTATCTTAAGTGGAGAGAAATGGGGAGAAATAGAGAGAAATGGAGAAAACTCATTTCTCTTATAACCCTTATTTTCAATCTTTCCAAAAGTGGAGAGATTGGGAGAGAAAAGAAACCCACAAATGTTTATATTTTCAAAATACCAATTTTACCCCTATAAAAATAAAAGAAATAAATGATTGAAAATATAAATGGTTATTTTATTTAATATAACATAAAATAATTTCTTTTCTTTTCTCTTAATGAAATCTAACCAAACAAGAAGGAGAGAAATCACAATCATTTCTTTTCTTTTATTTCTTACTTATCCAAACAAGAAGGAGAGAAATTACAATCATTTCTTTTCTTTTCTTTTCTTTTCTCTTATTACTTAAGTAATCATTTCTTTTCTTTTCTGTCCTAAATTACCAAACATAGCGTAAATTTTTACAATTTTTCGTCTCTATGTTCTTCATTAAAGTTGCTCTGTAAGTCTTCTGAGCCATTTTCTTTTCCTGATTTCTGTATTGCATTTTTTATTTTGCCTTTTCTTCTCTTTGAGTTTTTGTTTCATGAGTTGTTGTGCAAATCTTATCTGCAAAAGAAGATAAACTATTATTCGGTTGGGGGAAAAGAGAGAGCCGAAATAGAGGAAGTGTGAAATACAACCGAAGTAAGTGTACCAGGAATCTCCTTGTTCCAGTTAATAGCCCAGCTAGGAATCTGGGGCTTGGTGGTCCTCAAAATTCCAGAGACCCAAAAGAAGTCATCGTCGTTAAGTCTTTGTCCGGTGTGTGTTTTATTATTTTCTCTCGGCCACGGCGTACTCTCAAGTAATAACACACAGCCTTCGTTTTTTGATCCTATGGAGTATTGTGTAGTATCTCGGCCAAACCTAGGTTGAGACCGGTTTGATGGTTCAGTGCAGCTATACCCATTATTATTCGGTATGTATTGGTGGACAGTTGGGTGAGGCATAGTCTGGTTTTGTCTTAAGAATTCACAAATTAAGGGTTGGACCGGGAATCTAAGTCCGGTCTCTATTATTGATTGAAGGGTAAAGGGCACAAAACCTTCGTTGCCCCATGGGTCAACATCTTGTTCGGCTAAAGTGAGGTTTACGTCGGCTGGAATATTGTAATCCTTCCTGAATTCGGCTAAGCCGCCTGGGGTTTCTACTAGGAATCTGTACTTCCCCATTTATCGGATAAATAAAGAATAAATTACTTCGGCTGAAGGAGTTGTGTCTCAGTAGCTCGGTCGAGCCTTCAAAGAGAGTGGCTTGGGCAATCTAAAGTCTGCAAAGTGGAAGACCAAGGGGTCAAGCACAGATCATTGACCGTGCTACAAAGACAAAAGCAAGAAAAGGATGCCTTACTTCGGTTCCTTAGGGTGCTAACAGGATCTACCTCGGTTCAAACAAGGTGGTCGTTATCTCGGTTTTGGCAAGAAGCTTGGTTCTCTCTCGGTTCTGACTATGGTTTTTGTTACTTCGGTTAAGCGTTAAGGGGCAGCTTTATGAGTTCGGTTTTAGGAACTGCGAAAGCTGGCTTAGCCCCCAAGGCTTAGCTCGGTCGAGGGCCTAGGGACTTCTAGTTCGGTGGGTTTTCATTTCGGCTAGTATGAATCAGTTAATGGCCTAGTGAAACTGATGTGACAAGTTCTAGTTCGGTTTCAGTCTACCTGGATCTATGTGTAGTAAAAACAAATTCCTAGTTCGTTGGACGAGTTTTTTTGGATCAAATTGGTGTTCTACTGCTTATTGCTTGAAGATTCATGCAGTCCTATGGTTCTTATGAAGTTCTTCCCAGAAACAGAGTTAAGCACGAAAAGTGTTTTACAGAAATACACTACCTAGATTAAACGAAAGCAGGAAAAAGAAAAACAGAAACGGAGTTATGATGCTTACCTGGTAGACAGAAAGAAGAACAAGATGGAAGCAAATGGCAGCAGGATTCAAGCTCCAGAAGAGCAAGGTTGAAAAACAAATAGCAGGAGCACAGAAAGACGATAAACAGTGTGAAAATGAGGGTGAATTCAAAAATGAAAGGATGTTTTGTTTAGATAGAGAGATGAAGGGACTTCTGGCGGGACTGTTTAATTTTTTCGGCGTACGAGGCGGCACGACAGCTGTAAGGAGCCAATCAGAGGCTGCCACGTGTCCCTGGGAGAAGAAGCGTTTCAGTTGCTGTCATTGAAGAGACGTTTTGACCGGACAAGGACAGCTCGGCTTAAAAGTAGCTCGGCTCTGAAGACTTCAGAGTGTTAGCTCGGCTGGAAAGGCTAACAAGTTTGTTGGCTCGGCTGGAAAGGTTAAAAACCTTAGCTCGGCTGATAGACAGGTAATCCTATCATGCTACGCAGATGGAATTAAGGGGCAATTGAGAGGGTAATTTATATAAATCAATTGGGCCGAGCTGGGTGTTGGGCCGAGGTAAGCCCAAACACGAAAAAATACAAGTAAACACCGTCAGAAGAGCACTAAGGGTAGTTCGGTTGACGGATAGGTTCCAGTAGCTCGGTCGCAGCATGTCACAAGTTAGTCCGGTATAAGGTATTTCGGGAATGGACCGGTCTTAGAGTGACACCGGTTCGGACGTATCAGTCCGGTTTAGCCACGCCATAGTTCGGCTCAACTCTCTTATGGTTAGCTCGGTCGTGGCATGGGAAAGCCGAGGTAAGAGGTAGGAAAGTAAGGGCCGAAGTATATGTTACTTCGGCCGTAGTGGAGTCCGGCCGTGGTAAAACCATCTCACTTGGTTTAAGCAGTGAGGGAGGGTGTTGGAGGATAAGCATTATCTTCCAGGAGTATGAATCCTAAGAGGACTCTACACAAGGAGTAATCCTAGAAGGACTCTGCATGGGGAATAAGAGTCCTACCAGGATTGTGCCACGCGAAACCTATATAAGCTCACCAATATCACCTTTGGAGAGGTAATGCAACTTTGCTCCCTGAATTCATAGAGCTTTTGTCAATTTGTCAAGCTTACTGACTTAGGCATCGGAGAGGTTTCCGGGCACACACCCGCCGGCTAGCTCACGTGTGTATTTTTCAGGTAGTTGAACGACGTCGTACGGAGGAGCGCAGACTTGGTCAACAGGATTATACGAGAAGGTGTATTTCTTTCCCGTACAATTCGCTATGATTTTCCTTAAACAACGATTTCCTGTCAACATATTCCACTGGTTATTGTTGAGGCCATAAATCAAATCCCATATCTGCATTAGATCAATTATCCTCTTTGTTATCACCAAATAGAAGTACCCCATCAGATATGAGGCAAAAATAACATGACTATAAGCAAGAAAGCTGTCTATATAAAAGACTAGAAATTGATATGATAATTATGAATCCAAGTTTCCATATGAATATCTTATGGCATTGATACATACTCCCAAACATCATGAGCATAAATAAAAAAATAAAATCTTGTAATAATCAGTGTACTTCAAGTAATCTAGACATTCCAACACATCAATAGTATATTGCAAGAATGACTGATGAAGCGGTGTGAATAGCCTTTGTATTTGAAAGTTAACTGAATCTGAGAAATTGAACATTAAAAATAAAAGCAAGAAGCTGAAATTAGACCCCATAGTAATGACTCTCTGATCATTGGAGCATAATTGAAATTTGAAAACTAAATATGTTAACACCAATTTGGTTGAAGGCTAAAAATGTCTCAAGTTAGTTAGGCTCTATTGCTTTAGAAGTGATTTTGCACAAGAGTTCTCTGTGTCTCCAGCTTCTAAGAGAGAAAATGCAAACCCATTGTTCTTGGATGAGAGCATCAACTAACATATTTGATAGTTGCAAGCAAGGTTCTGAAAAGCGGTTGCGGTCGCCGTAACGGTAGCGGTGGCGCGGTTGCGGTTGCGGGGTGTAAAGGCCGCAGCGTAACGGTTGCGGTTACCAGTTGTGAATTTTTTTATTTTTCGCACAATTTGCAAAAAACTTACCGATACGCATATTTTTTTTTTAGAATCATATTTATTGAGTTTTAAAATAAATTTTGATAAATTTTTCATAATTTTTAGTATGATCCAATATATTTCATATTTTTAAATCACTAGAAAATGAATTTTTTAACATTTTATTTCAATAATTAATGACTTTATATGTCATAAATCCATATTACACTTGTGGCAATTTTTTTTTTTATTGGACTTAGATGTATAAAATTATTTTTAATTATTATACTTGTGGAAGCATATGTACATTTTAACTCAAATAGTTTTAAAAAAGTATACATCCTTAATTGAAGAACTTGACAAAGTACATAACATCATAGCATAAATCACAAATAACAGAGAGTAAATTTTACATAATGTTATTACTAAAATTAGGACAAGAATGCACTTGTCCCTCTTGATGTGCTAAATGTTGTTTGAAACGCGTAATCCCACCTTTAATGTGATGTCCACAAAATTTGCAAATAATACGATGCCTAGTGCCTTCAACTTGAGTTCTAAATTTCCAACCAATATCATCACTTGGGGTTTATCATTGGCACCCTTTTGTCGTGGCATTTTTCAATTTGAATTCTGCATCATTGATACATTTTTTTAATTTATTTTAAATATTTACAAAATTATTTTTCAGCAAAACTTGAACTAACTAAATAAACAATATTTACATTTATTAAATGAAATTATTGTAAAAAAAATGCAATAATATTTAAAATTATTTATAAAATTTATAAAATGCAATAATATTTTTAAATGAAATGATTGTAAAAAAATATTTAAAATTAAATACTAAATAAAATAATTATAAAAAATGCAACCACTATTTATACATTTGGATTTTACATGCCAATGTAATCATATAAAAATTAAAAAATAAATTATAAAGATATTTTAAAAAAATAAAATTTTGCCATAAAAATTGTTGTCACAACAATTTTGTCATTAAAAAAAAAATTGTTATCGCAACACATTACAATAACAAAATAAAAAAATATTTATAATTAAATGTTAAATGAAATGATTATAAAAAAAATTCAACCATTATTTATACATTTGGATTTTACATGCTAATGTAAGTAGGAATAAAGACATTTTTTTATGGCATTGTTTGAGCTATTGTTTTTATTTTATTTTTTTTATTTTATAGAAAGACATTTTTTTAAAAATAAAATAAATTTGTGCCATCAAAATTGTTGTCACAACACATTACAATAACAAAATAAAAAATATTTATAATTAAATATTAAATGAAATGATTATAAAAAAAATTACAATCACTATTTATACATTTGGAGTTTACATACTAATGTAATCATATAAAAATTAAAAAATAAATTATAAAGAAAAAAATTCATACATAGTTGTTTTTTGGGCTTCAACCACTTCAGTATTTGTTATCTTTTTGAATAACTGACAAGAAAAAAAAATTCAATAAAAACTGACATATATACAATATATTAATATAATTATAAGTGTTATGATTTTTAGATATTATAAAAAAATCAATAACTAATTATTATATATAAAATACTCAAAATAAATACATAGCTCCATATATATATATATTTAAATTAAAATTACTAAATATATTACATAAATTTTGTAAGTTTTACAAAATTTAAAACCCGAAAATCATTGTTAAAAAAAAATAAAATAAAATAAAAATGGTCAGTTGGAGACCACGGTGGTCCACAAAAAACACAAATGTTATGTTATATATCTTCCGAGGTCAACAAATGTGTATCTTCCCCAGGAAGGAAGCTGAACAAACCAAAAAAAAAAAAAAAGAAACAGATCAGAGGCACTTCGTCTTCAACACAAAGGGGCAGCCGGAGACCAGTGACTCTCAACACAGAACAGAGGCAGCTTGAAGATTCAACACAGGTTCATCTCCTCCCTTTCCCTCTTTCTCTTCTTCCTCCTCCCTCCTCCTCCTCCCTCTTCCCTCTTCTCTCTTCTCTCTCTTTATTTCTTACACTCATCCGTATTTCCAGATCTGAAAATTTGTGATGGAATCTCACCTCGAAGTGGTTCATGTGCTGTAAAGACAAAAGAGAAAAAGCTCAACAAAGGTGTGTACCACATCTTCAGAACCTTACTACCACATCTTCAGCCTTTTCTTTTGTTTTTTTTTTTTTTGAAAATAATCAGCGAAAAAGCCCTGTAACGGGCCGCTACGGACGTTACGCCACCGTTACGACCGCTATGTCAGCCGTAACGGCCGATACAACTGTGAATTTCAATCACACGACCGAAAATCGGAGGTAACGCGTGGTGCCTACGGCCGAAACCGTTACGTAACGGCTGAAACCGTTACGTAACATCGTTACTTCCAACTTGCAAGTAAGCTCCAAATAATCTTCTTTGTTTTCAATTATTAACAAAAAATAGTACCACTAACTTTCACGTAAGATGCAATGGAAAAAAAATATCTCATGTAATGAAAACAAGTGAAATAAATCACTTAACATAATAACAGAACTCAAATGCAGCATCATAATAGCCCCTCCCATTTGTGTGCCCAGCATTTGCAAGAAGTAATGATTACAATATGAACCTGGAAAAGTAGTTCACACAATTACATCAGCTAGATATCAGAAAAGACAGAAAAATAAAAATTTCAGAGTCCAATTATTCAACCTAAAATGCAATAGTTAGGATTGATGACAGGCAAGAATAAATTACACAATGAAGTTAAGCTAGTCTCAAATGATTATATTGCAAATATATCAAAACATTAATGAATTAAAAATTAGAAATACTACTCCAAAAAATAACAAAACCAAAACACCAACTCCTCACCTATTCAAAGTGAAATTCAAGGATAAATTGATCTTCTATTTGCGAAATGACTTTTCACAGCATTGCGAAGTGTCTTTCATCTTCAACTGCCCCATCAGTAATAAGGAAAATTAGAGGACTTGAATCATTAGTTTTTTTCCAACATCTCTAGTGCCTGACATAGACCAGAACGTGAATAAGAAATAGCATATTTCCCATATAGAGAAGAAGATATTGGAACATAAGATGTAAGACTGACAGTGGACACTTCAAAGATGTGTACAAAACAAGGAAGAATTGGTGAGAGAGCCACTAAACAAGGGTCAAAACGAGGTAGTGAATGATGCAGTCATCCTTATCATCCAAGCCACTCAACTGCTGAAGAGCATCATGCATGAGCCATGACAAAGAACCAAACACCTTCCATCTGGTCTTAGACATGTAGCTATGATTGTAGAACCACTCACAACACAAAGAAAAAAAACCAAATGCCATGCCACTATGATTACATGGTTACATTTGAAATCCTTGCACTTAACCAAGCCATTATGAACCCTTTTTTGGGTGAATGGCCATTATGAACCCAAACCATGAGTAATCAAACAAAAAATCAATCACAAGGAACACAAACTCAAAATCAACAAATTTAGAAAATCTACAAAACCATAACTATACCTAATAAAAAAAAAAGGAAAAGAGAGAGAGAGAGAGAGAGAGGGAGAGAGAGAGAGAGATCATACACAGATTATAGAACAAATAGAGATGAATATTATTAACAAATTGCTTATTGTGACTATGGTCAAAGGCATACATCAAAAAGGAAAAATTAATTAGATTTGTCTAGTAAACTCAAAAACAGTCAAATAAAGTACCAAGGACAAGGAAAAGAAGGAAAAAATTACTTCTTTTTTTTTTAAGAGAAAGGATAAATATTATACCCAAAGATTTTTTTTTTTTTTTTTTTTTAAATGAAGACAAGCAACATGTAAGAAGCATAAGAAAGGAAGAAAAGGCGTTTCTTACCACAACAGAACAAACAAGACTTTCCAAAGCCAAAAGAATCACCTAATCATCTGAGACAAACTTATGAACCATATGCATTTGTGCCAGTTTTCATACACAAAAATCCAGGCTACTAGTTAAGCACCTTTGCTGTCAAACTTGTAACATGCACGCCCAAAAACAAGATTCGAATGATAAAGGTTAAAAACTATAATCACAACTCCAAACATCTAATGGATTAAATTCATTCAAGGGGAGGACAGTATAGTGTTATGAGAAAGCATTAACGTCTCTGCATATTTTAGAATGCATTTCGATTTTAAATGCATTCTTGATCATTTTGAATGTAATTCAATTTTCTTCTACTTACAACATTTGTCTTTGTTTCCCTTTACATTCTAACACATTTTAAAGTCCTCTTCATTGAGGCAAGCAAGAACCAGGAGGTTCTCTCTCCACTTGGCATGCCCAAGCATTCATATCTGAGTCAGAGATTGTTTTAAACCGAATAAACACAACTACAAACAACAAAAAATTCCATTGAGAGATTTATTTTATACTTCCTTTGCTATAGGCAAGCAGAGAGGGGTAATGAAGGGATTGTTCAAGCTCCGTAATGCTATGTTTGGTTGAGAGATTTGATGAGGGATTTAGGAAGGGAAATGGAAAAGATAGGTGAAATGTGAATAAAATATACTTAGGTTTTACCTAGTTTCAACACACTTTTCCCTTTCCTTTGCCTTTCCAAATCCCTCCCCAAATCTCCCAACCAAACACAGCGTAAGAGAATTGAAACCAATCATGTGATACTACACCACAGCGAAAATGGTATCCACATTCCTACCATTGAATTAAATACAACGAAGAAATAAAACAAAAGAACAGATGCCTACTGAAAACACCAACAGTGCCAATCATGTCACCAAAAATTATGAAGCACAGAAGAAATGGACACATTAAATGACAGTAAGCACATCGCAAGCAGTGTAAATCCATTAGTGAAGATAAGATTACTAATTTATCAGTAAGTGAAATCAACAAGGCATAGAAGAGTAGTTGACCTTTGGTTGGGAAAGAATTAAACCCCAGTGACGAAAAGTAGTTCAAAGCAGAGGATGAAGGGAAAGCGAACTCCCTCTTCAGTGATGGCCAGAAGCGGCAGAGCAATGGTGCTCGCGTTAGCCATTTCAAGATCGACAATCCATCCCCAATGAGTTTCCAATTGAACATCGTCTGGGGACTCCAAGTGGTGACAAAGAAAACGAGTTTTGACTCAGACAAAAGCTCCTTCAGGTGATTTGC
>JAPPVO010003731.1:0-19729 GCA_030407325.1 Camellia japonica | reverse complement strand
TAATTTCCTGCACTTTAAATACCGCACTGCACTTCGATTCATAGGAGTAGTTTCAAGTAGATTCAAGTAGACTGTTGTTGTAAACCTCTTCGAGGCCGAGTTTGGACCATTGTAAGTGTTCATGTTAATGAAATACTTCGATTGTTCTTCATATTAACTGTTATTCTCTTAATTTCTCCGAAGTCAAGCCACCAGTAAAAGTCCTCTTCATTAGGCTGAAGAACTAAAAACAATCGTCTGATAATTGGTTGGCAATTATAATTTCTGTAAGGACTGATTGATCCTTGCTGGCACGCTCGCATTTACAAAAATACCCTTCGAAAAGCCAAAAAGCCAACAGTTAGATACTGATCATTGATCTTAGTAGGTGAAATACATTGAGTGGCTATTCCAAAGTCACACAGACTTTTCTTCTTCCACGGTCCTTGACAACATAAAGAAAATTAAGAACATTATATGTAAAATTGCCTTAAAACATTAAATATAAAAATAAAAGATATAGAAATCTTACCATAAATATCAGAATTTTTCTTCTCTGGCAAGACGCATAGAAGAAACTGAGGGGGGCCGGGAGTTTACCAGTGATCAGTTCAAACATCTTTTCTACTCGTACTATGGGGCTAGACCTTCTATATTGTGGATCTTCCTTGACTAGAGTATGTGGACATTCAATATTCTGAATGTAAAGAAAACAGTTAATTATATCAAGCAAAGCTTGTTTGAAACAATAATACCCATCACAGAAACAAATACAGGGTAATTACAATGCCCTTGTTCCTTCCACAGTTAATAAGTTCTTAGGAAAGATGACTTGTATCACAACGAGCAGAGAAGTTGACAATTGCCAACCGTTCTATTCGGATGGGGGTGAAGAGTTGCTTTAAAGGAATAAAACAAGAACAATTAACTGCCAAATTAGTTCACAAAGTTGCTGAATTTAAGCAAAATAGGGAATGTAAAAGAATTATCAATTTTTGCAACCCTCCACCTAAAGTTGGAACACTTCTCTTCCATTATTATAACGAAACCAAGGGAATACCTTCTTGTTAAAATTCCATCGTCCATTACGAGGCAGGCAATCTTCACCATTACCAACCTTCAACTACAAATTGCAAGACAAATATAAGTCAAAAGACAATGGTAGTTAATTGGTATTTGAAATAAAATTTGCACAAAAACATCCTTGAATAAATTTAAAAGACTATTGATATTTGAAACAATAGTTACATAGAAACATCCTTTAACAGAAAGTCAAAATTTACCTTTGGTGCTTTAAGGACACGGCCATCAACCTGGGTAAGCTGTTTCTCAATTGAAATGCCACAAGCAACGAAAAGAGGGTCATCATCATAACGGTAAATTTTCAAAGCCTGCAAAATTAAATGAACAATAAGATTACAACATTAAAAACTAAGAACACATGCATTGAGATGGCAACAAGAATTTACATCAGTCACAACTCGTATTCATTCTTGTGGCATTTGCCTCGACTTTTCAACTAAAGATGCTCTCTGCATTGAAGATAAAGCCTTCGTATAACGTTGAAGAGATACAAGGGAACAAAGCTGGAATACCAAGACAAAAACAGCATCAAAATCTTGTACAAAAGGAAAGGGAGTAGCGGGGTGGGGATTGAGAAACACAATCAAGAAAAAATAATTTTGCGTACCGTTAGTGGAAGATAGTTGGGCGGTTTTGGTTTCCAACATCAAGGCATGGCATGAATGTGGAATAAGTAAGTTCAATGTTATGGTGTTTGGTAAAATAATCATACACAGCAATCGCTAAAGCTTTCCCTCCATCATATCCACCATCAGCATTCCTCACTTTCAAAGAAAAACTTGGAGAAATAATAAAACAAAACAGCATTATAAGTTTTCAACTGGAATGTATCAAAATAAGAAGTTCCATGCAATTAAACAAGCAAAGCACTTACAATTGCTGATTGCAAGGCTTTGCTCCACATCTAAGACACAGTTTACACAGTTAAATATATTAATTATCATCAGGTGCAAAAAAGAGCCATGAAGGCTACTCAAAGTGACGATTATAGCAGTTCAAACCGATAACAAAGAAAATATCATCCCATAACAGTTCAAAATAGTATTCCATGAAAAATTTAGACAAAAAAAATCTAACCCCTCAAAACATGGTGTAGAAATCCTACCAAAATTAACAAAAGTGAAAAAACTTATATATTTTTCTTCAATCCATTCACGCCTCTCTAACACTGATTACAAAAGCAAGCAAATTACTTTTTCTTTTCTTCCGAGCTAAGACAATTTACAAATCAAAATGTACCAATTATCATCAAGTGCGAAAAAGCCAGGAGTGGTACACACACAAATGATGATTTTAATAGGGTTATAACATAGACACTAGAAGGATATCTAATACTAAAATATGAATTGTGAAGACAGCAACACATTTTTAATCAACTAAACCTAATATCCCTAAATAATTTTCCCTAATTGAGAAAATGTTGGGGAATTGTAGACGTCCCCGAACGCCCCGGGAGGGTTGAGTCCCCCGTTCCGTTCATCTTGGGCTCACTACAGTTCAGGACTCAAATGTCACGGTTCTTAATCTGAACCAAAGAGTCCAAATCCGGCAAAATCGTTTGAAAAACAGATTTTTGAAAGAAGTGCCAAACATGGACTGCTTTGCCAGATACAGAGTCGCCACCTAAATATTTTATTTTTGAGAAATTTAGGAAACCCTGACTCGTTTCCTAAGGCCATGTGTCCGTCATCACCAAAGTTGCCTCGGCTCGGGAACTTGGGTACGATTGGGGAAGGTCACTTCGTGAGCACCCCCGCTCGCCCAATCAAAGCTCGGCCTCTACTAACCATGATATCGAGTTTTGAAAACCTTATGCATTCTTATTCCGGTTATTAGCCTAGATTTACTATGTGATGCGCACAGCATACAAGTATAGACGGGGTCGTCTGAATTAGAACGAAACATTTCATGTTTGTTTTTTAAAGATGGTTTGCTACTCGCAAGTAGGCTTAAAATGCAGATTTTGCCACCCTCAGGTGGGCTTAGAAAAGATGGTTTTGCCACTATCTAGTGGGCTTAAAACTCACAGTCAATGCATTGTTCCAATCCAAATAACCCAACCTTCACCCACAGGCATTCAGGCAGTTATATCACATAAGCAAATAGCCTCATGGTAAGCATGCTATCATGGCAGTCACTCACACACATGCAAGGATGCTAAAGCATAAAGACTTACCGAGTACTCCAAGCCAAAACAGAAACTATGTTAGAAATCCATGCATGATCCTAACTATACAGAAATGCCTAATGCAACACATGCAAAAATGCAACTATAGCAGGCTCGGCTATTCTAAACATGGCATATGAAATGCTACAGCTAACATGTATTCAACTCGGAATTGAAATACAAATGCAGTTAGTATGATGCACCGAGCCCGGTGCATGCAAAACAGATGAATGAATGCAAACATGCTATCATACTGTGTGCTAATTGAAACATGCCCTAATCTAACCATCATAAGCTGGTAAATAAAAGGGAGAGAAAGACGTGGGGTTGGAAGACATACATCACACGCACGCACACTTATTACAACATTGCCCTCACTCGGAGGGTCCAAATAAATAATACAGTCCCAAATGAATAGTTACAGTCCGAATAAATACAAAATCCTAATTAATTAACAAATTAAACTAGGAAAGCTGTAAACTAGCATGCAAGCTAGGGACTGCCTTGACTCTATTCCGGATGATGGATGATGCATGTTTGAGCTGCTTTGCGCGGAAATCCACTGCGATGCCCCAATTAGCCTCTGTTTACAGTTAAGGCCGGAATGTTGCGCGAAGCCCCAAAAGATTGCCGGTTTTTGATTTGATGCAACAGAGAGCAGGAAAGGGGCATGCCAATGTATTTTCACATATGTATGCTTGCCTCGATCCTCGTGCCACCAATCACGCATCCCGATGCATGATGGCTGAGGAGTCGAATTGCACGACTTAATGTGAAATGAATGCACACATAACGCAACAAGACCAGACTCCATCATATAATCGGAGTGTCGGTGACAGGAAATTGAGACACGTTCCGTCACTCAAAGTACGAAACGTCCCTCGTTTCCCGTGCTCGGGCTAACTCCTATCCCAAGCACAATGCAATATGCATGACATGCATGAATACAACTAATATACAACCTAGCATGCACTATGCTATGAGATGGCATACACAACGCACGATGTAACATGGCATACACGATGCTCTAACATGCAACTTAGCATACACAATGCATATTTGAATTGAAATGGCATACGCAATGCATGATGGACTTACACCACATGAGTGGACCTCAGCCACACTCACATCAGCGGCCATAAGATGAAAATGAGACACTCGAGATGCGTGCACACATGCACGCAAACCGAGGACCGAACCTAAGGCTCGAATGCCACTCTACCAAAGCATGGCAAGGCATGGAATATGGCATACAAACATGCAAATTTCAGCGCTAAAATATGATGCTAAACAGCCCCGAAACATGGCAATATGGCACCCGATACATGAGATGAACCCCGAAACACAAGACTAGGCATACACAATGACCTATAGCTATACAAAGCATGCATTATTTGATCATGAAGCATGAAGACAGAGTCAAGCAGTCCCAAAACATGAACTTTCTTAGTTCAAAGCATGGCCAAAAGGTGCTAGCAAGATGGGCTAAAGTAGCATGCAATTTTGACTAGTAAACAAGGTTACATGGCATGTATATGAAGCAAGTGAACTCATCAAACCAGAAAAAATCAGTGAATAAAACATGCCAAAATATGCCCAAACAACCATGGAAATGCAGCCAACAGATGCACAAATGAGGGCTCCTTTAGAGGGCATACAAAGGGTTATTAGGCACATACAAGATAGACATGAAGCATGACCAAAAAAACTCTGGAAATCAAATATGGTAGTCCAAAACTCACCAAATTGGCCTGAAAAGTGCTAAGAAGCATGCAAGATAGGGTCTCTTTGGAAGGCCAAAATGACCATCAAACAAGTCAAGGTGAGAGGGGGTCACCCCCCTCTGATTTGGAGGCTCAAAACAGCATCAAAGCCACTGGAAATCCACTGGATTCCAGTGGCTAGAAGGTCAAACAAGGCATGCAACAAGGGCTAGGTGTAAGGCTCAAAATAAGAGGAATCAAGCATACTAGGAAGCGTGTGACCTCAAATAAGAAAATATCCTAATAAAACATGAAGATGATGTCAAAACAAGCCTTTTTACAGTTTATAACAAGTCTCAAAAATGAACATAAATAGGGCTAATCTATCATGCAAAAATGGCCCTAAAAGAGAGAATAGAGACGAGGGACAGAAGCTGGTCCCAAATGGCAAAGAGCCCTTCAACAAAGTTGAAGAGGGTCTCAAACATGGCACTTTACAGTTGACATCAAGCCTCGAAAATGAACACAAGTGAGACTAAATCAATATGCAAGAAAAAGCCTAAAAGAGGATAAAAGACAAGTGGTAGCATCTGACCTCAAACAGAGGAGAGCCCTTCAACAAAGTTGAAGAGGGGATCAAAAAAAGGCATTTCAAAGTTTATGACCAAGTCCAAAACAGCTCACAAATAAGCCTAAAATATCATGCAAAAAAAGGCCTAAAAGAGAGTTTAAACACAAAGGGTGAGGAGGAGACCTCAAACAGAGAAAGACCCTTGATCAAACATGAAAAGGAGTTCAAAATATAACTATTTACAGTTTGGGTCGGATCCCAAAAATGTTTGCAAGCAAGGCTTATAAATGAAGCAAAAAACACTAGTTTAAGGGAAAAGTGTGCTTACCCTTGAAGAGCAATGAACCAGCAGCCTTTGGACCAAGAAATGGTGCTCCTAATCTTTGAAAAATAGCCTCACGTTGCTGGAATGGAGTGTGGAGGTGTTGTGCTATGGCTTGTAGTGTAGAATGGTGCAAGACTTTTAGGGTTTTGAGGCTTGGAAGAGAGGGAGAGGAAGAGATGTAAGCAAGGCTCTAAACAAAATTTTGTAACCCCCTAAAATGGAGCTGGGGGGTCTGATTTTATAGAGGGAGGAGTGGAGGAAAGGGAGGGAAAATCAAATTCAAATTTTTCCCCCAAAAGACCCCTCCCGGATACAAGATCTAGGGGGAAAAGGAGGGTGCAGCTGTAAGGAACCAGGTGAGGGGTCATGGCCGGCCAGGTTCAGAGGGTTCAGGTGGCCGGCCGGCCACCTCCCCTGGCCGGCGGCCAGGGTCAAAAGGGTCAATGAGAATTAGTGGCTAGTCACCCCCAAAAGGTGGCCTCCCATATGTGCACAACACAGATATGTGGAGAAAATCCTGAAAATGTGAACCAGGAGAGAGAAAAACCAACTTTTTAGAGGGGTTCAAAAGGGTAAGGAACAATTGCTGGCCGGCCATGTCATATTGGTGGCCTCCCAGGTGTGTACAACACAAATATGTGGTTGAGGGCCAAAGAAAGTGGCCCGGGAATGGTCAACACCAGCTTTCTAGCAAGGAAAACGGGCGACGGAGAGCGATGAAGGAATAAAGCTGGTCCTCAGAACAATTGCTGGCCTCCCACCCTTCTACGACCTTCATACCAATGAAAATAAGGTCCCTGCCAAAAATGGACCCAAATCGATGCAAAACGAAGGTTCGGGGGCCGAAACACGCAGCCCGGGGCCCCGAAAACTGACTGTTAAGCACCGGAGGTGGCGTTTGACCACGAAGTTGGTCTCTCGAGCCACAGTGTCCCTCAAAAGGGAGCAAATAAGATGTGTGCCAAAAACTGGAGCAAACGGAGGTGGTTAAGCGGTCCCGAACCGAGGCACACGACCGACGGCTCCGAAAATCGGGAACCGGGCTCCAAAACGGGAAAAATGGCCTACGACCACGAAACGTAGCCTACGGCCACTGAGAGATGATTTATGAGACCTCTCCCTCCCTTCGGGAAGAGAAAACGGAGAAAACGGGACCTGGTTCGCAAACCGAGGGAAGGTATAAAAGAGTCCGGAAGTCTGGAGGTGAGGCTCGCAGCCGGGACTCCGCAACTTCAGAACGAGCACAATATGCAATATCACCAAGTGCTCAGTTGGTGACGTCTAAGTCTTAAGGTCGGTCAAAAATGGAGTGTCTACAGTTGCCCCTCTTTGACAGAACTCGAAAGTCATAAGTGACGGGAGTGAATGTCAAAGCCCAGAGACGACCTATTTTTGACAAGGCCGAAGACTTAGACAAACATACTAGATAACAAAGAATGTGCCCGCAGGCAGGGGGCAAAATGCAAAGCGAAATGTACAAAGCCGGACGTAACTCAATGATCATGCAAATGCAGCAAGCTGTAATGAAGCAAGTATTCACAAATAGATGCAACAGTTTTAAGCAAGGATGCAAAGCAACAACTACATTTCATGCAGTTAAGAATGTGGAGAATTGTTCAACTCTCGCCATGTCTCACACGGAGAAGATACGATACCTGCGCGGCTCGTCTGGTCACACCAGCCTCAAATGAACCGTACATACAATATCGTGCCTGCAAAAGAAAGAAACTCAACAAGCATAACATATTTAACAACATCTGTTCAACGTGACATCGAATGCAGACAAACGTGGTGTTGATGGATGAGTGCATCGCAATGCGAGAAGCAACGTGCATGACAACGCAAGTTTAAACATGGAGGCATGACAATATCAAGGAGATGTGTATAACAGTGCAAGTGGTGTGCATGAGAATGCAGGTTATGTGCACAATAATGTAGAACAAGTGTAAACTTGAGTGCACATTTGTCCCAAAACAACGAGCAAAGAAATGCGCGTTTCGGCGAGGGTGACTCGATCGCGGCCTCCGATTCACCTCGGAGGGGTCAAAAGATGTTCAAGAAGGATACATCTCACTTTCGACGAGTAACGATGAGAAACGCATCGAAAGTTGGAGTTGAAGTCCCGGCGGAGTGATTTCGCGACGGAAAGTGCACTTTCCTTGTACTTTCTCGGGTGCCGGGGGCTCCAATTATCACCAAAAATTGCAGGGAGCTTGGAGACCATGTTGGGAAGGCTGCCGGCCATGTATGGTCCAAGAGGGAGGCTGCCGGCCAGGGGTAAGGGAGTGGGGTGGCCGGCCTGCCAGAAAAGGTGGCCGGTCGGCCACCTAGGCCAAATCCGGGGCAGTTTGGTCTTTTTACTCTCTTTTCTTTAAATGTGCTCATCCAAAGCACTTTTCCTCACAAGTGCAGCTCCGAAATTGCTCTCTCCTCCTTCCCAAACCATTTTCTCTCTCAGATCTGCGCTCTATATGCGTTTTCCAACGCCCTACGCAAGTTGTTTTCGCGAAAACTTTCAGTTCTCTTCACTTTGAACCGATTAAATTTTGATTTCGGGGCTTCTTTTCTCATTTTCACCACTTGAGGTAAGTTTGTCTCAACATTTGGAAGATTTTCTCGGGAGTTGACTTTTGTTGACTTTTTCATTTCCCGCGAGTTGACTTTTGTTGACTTTTACCAATTTTGGCTCATTTTGCTCATTTGTACTCCTTTTTGCAGATTTTTCGAAATGGCGGGTCATTTTCCACAGGGCGGAGGTCCTCCAGGTGCCGGGGGTGATCCGGATATTATGGCTCTGCCCCCGAGAGTTCGGCCGTTTGATCCCGAGAGGTATCATCCTCAGGAGCACGTCCTTCCTCAGGCGGTTTTCTACCATTTTACTGATTTCGATGACCGAGCACCTAGGGATCTGCTTTTGCGAGAGCCGGAGTCCCACCTCTCTCATGAGGCACGAGAGGTATTTACTCTACTTTTGCATTTTCTGTGATGTATTCTGCATTTCCCGCGCATTTTGTGCTTTTGCTATGTTTATCTGCTCACTCAAGCACACAGCTTGTTTCGAATGTTTAGTCTACAACACCGTATTTTGTTTTGCGTCTTGAACACACAGTTCAAACATTCTGACTTTCTGAACACGTAACCCATAAATTGATTGTGAACACACAACACACGCTTATTGAGAATTGAACACACAGCCCAAACTTTGAAATCTGAACACACAGCTCAGCTACTTGACGTTGAACACACGGCACACACTTTGAGGTGAACACACAGCCCACTGATTTTGAAATCTGATCACACAGCTCAAACACTCGATGATGAACACACAGCACATACTTTGAGATGAATACACAGCCCATACTGATTGAGAGTTGAACACGCAGCCCAAACACTTAAATTCTGAACACACGGCTCATTGTTGAGGTGAACACGCAGCACACACGGATTGAGAGTTGAACACGCAGCCCAAACTGATTGAGATGAACACATAGTCCGTTGTTGAGGTGAACACACAGCACACACTGATTGAGGGTTGAACACGCAGCCCTAACTGATTGAGATGAACACACAGTCCGTTGTTGAGGTGAACACACAGCACACGCTGATTGAGGGTTGAACACGCAGCCCAAACTTTGAGACGAACACACAGCTCACTGATTCTGAAATCTGAACCACAGCTCAAATACTTGATGTTGAACACACAGCTCGAACTTTGAGATGAACACACAGCCCACACTGATTGAGAGTTGAACACGCAGCCCAAACACTTAAATTCTAAACACACGGCTCATTGTTGAGGTGAACACGCAGCACACTTGATTGAGAGTTGAACACGCAACCCAAACTGATTGAGATGAACACACAGTCCGTTGTTGAGGTGAACACACAGCACACACTGATTGAGGGTTGAACACGCAGCCCAAACTTTGAGATGAACACACAGCTCATTGATTCTGAAATCTGAACGCACAGCTCAAATACTTGATGTTGAACACACGGCTCGAACTTTGAGATGAACACACAGCCCACACTGATTGAGAGTTGAACACGCAACCCAAACACTTGATGTCGAACATACAGCCCGAACTTTGAATTTTTCTGAACACGGAGCCCAGGTTCTGTATTTGATTCAATTTTGCACACAGCTCATTGTAGACGCGCCCTTGGGCTTCACTCTACAGTTCGAACTCCCTTTTTGTTTGTTGCGGTTCTTAACCTGAACCAAAGAGTCCAACTCTGGCAAATCGTTTGAGAAAACAGATTTTTGAGAAAGAAGTGCCAAACATGGACTGCTTTGCCAGATACAGAGTCGCCACCTAAATATTTTTTTATGGGGAAATTTAGGAAACCCTGACTCGGTGCCGAAGGCCACGTGTCCGTCATCACCAAAGTTGTCTTGGCTCGAGAGCTTGGGTACGATCGGGGAAGGTCAGCTATGAGCACCCCCTTTCGCCCGGTCCGGAGACCGGCCTCTACTAACCATGATATCCGATTTTGAAAACGTTATGCGTTCTTATTCCGGTTATTACCCTAGAATTACTATGTTATGCGCACAGCAAACAAGTATAGACTAGATTGCCTAATTTGGAAACAAGCATTGCATATCCGTTCGTTTTGAAAGCGCTTTGGAATTTGCTACTCACAAGTAGGCTAAAACACGGATTTCAACGAGTTTTTCCAACTCAAGCAATCCAACCTCCACCCACAGGCATTCAAACAGTTTATCTCATATAAGCATTTAGCCACATGGTAATCATGCTGTCATGTTAACATTCACACGCATGCGAGATGCTAAAGCATAAATACTTACATCGTACTCCGTGCCAAAACAATAAACTAGTTAGCAAACATGCATGTCCTAGTTCATGTTAGAATGACTAATGCATCGCAGGCAAGGGTGCAATCTAGAGCAGGCTCGGCTAACCCTAAAATGGCATGTGAAATGCAATCATTCGATACACGTTTTCAATTTGGAATCGAAAATACAATGTAGTTTGTATGATGTACCGAGCCCGATGCATGTAAAAAAAAAATGCATGAATGCACGCATGCATAGCATAGAGTATGCTAAAATGAACGTGCCCTAATCTACCATCATAAGCGGGTAAATAAAAGGGAAGAAAGAAGTGGGGTTAGAAGACATGCACACCACTCACACACGCTTATTACAGATTCGCCCTCGCCCGGAGGGACCAAAAGAATATACAAATTAATTAACTACGCTAGCTAATTAAATTACAGACCCATTAAATTAATTAAATGAATTAATTAATCTAATTAAAACAGTAAACCGCCTCGGGAAGAGGGCCAGATGCAGCGCATGCTCAGGACTTGCTCGGAATCGCACTGCCATGCATAGTCTGCCTCTGTTTTCCCTGCTTTGCTCCTCTGAAAACTGCCAAAGTCTCAGGAATGCCTCTCAGGACACTGGGGGATACCACCGGCTGAGGGGGAGAGCCACCAGCTGTGTAGGATGGTCATCGGCACAAAATGAATCCATTGGCTGAGAACTTACTGCCGGCCGGCAGAAAATGTTGCCGGTCGGCAAACAATGCCTGCAGAACCTGCAACTCACAGCAGCAGAGGGCAAAACTTGCATGGCAATACAATTCAAACAATGTATGCACCAATCACATTCCTTATCATGTTAATGACTCAAAGGGGGATGTGCCTCGATTCTCAGACCACCAATCACGCATTTCCATGCATGATGGCCCAAAGAATCAAGTGTGCAACTTTAATTTCAAATGAAATGCAATGCAAATGACCCAATGAAGGGGGCTTAACCTCTATCACACTCACTTCAAGAGGCTAAGCATGCATGCTCATGCAAGGCAACCCTAAGCATGCGAAGCTAGGTATGCAACATGGCAAGGCAAGTAATCATGCGAGTCATGAGGCAACGCGACTAATGAAAAGATGGACTTAAACATGACTTAGGCAACTCTAATTAGGCCCAAAATCAGTGGCCAAAACCAAGGGAACGAAAGCCAAAATGCACACACACATGCATGCAATCATGGTCCAACACCTTAAGCATAAACAAGGCAACTCTTAAGCACACTTAAAGAGACCAAACAATGGACAATTAGCATGCATACCAAACTCTGAAATTGCACAAGATAGAGGTGCCAAACCAACTAATTCAAGCAAGTAAAGCATGCAAATGGTCTAAGTACTTGAGGTAAGCCAAGAGGCTTAAACCAAGGTCAAACCCACCAAGCCTCACAAGGCTAAGGGGACTCAAAACAGGTCAAAGGCAGACCTAAACAACACCCAAGGGACACCTAGATGGCATCTAAATGGCTCAAATCCAAAGGCATACATAATGACCAAAACATGGAGCATACAACACGAACTTTCAAAGCAACAATGAAGCCTCTAAGGCAAGTATGCAAACATGTTAAGTGGACTGAAATTTCATGTTAAGTGGTTCCAAACCACTGAAATAATGCAAGCGAGGCATGCTATACACTTACATACTTAAAGCCAACAAGCCCAAAAATGCAAAGAGGCTATATAATGCATGCTAGGGTCGACTCAAACAACCTAAGACAGACCTAAAGCATGGAAAAATAAGCACAAAAGCTCCACAAATCTAAGCCTAAAACATGCTAAAACAAAGGCACACAACCTAAGGCATATTAAGGCAATCACAAGGCGTTACAAGGTAGGTATGCAAGGCATGCATGGTATACCAAGACCAACTTAAAACCATGTTATATTATGGCAATATAAGCATGAAAAGCAGTCATGGCATGCTCAACAAACATTCTCACAAAGGCTTCCTCTAGAGGCCAAAAATGGTTCCTTTCAAGGACAACAAGGAGAAGGGGTGGCCCCCTTCTTCTTGAGACTTCAAGGCACCATCTTCACCACTGAAATCCCTCAAGATTTCAGTGGTGAAGAGGCCCAAACACCAAAGTCTCGAAACTTGCACAAAATAGCACAAAAATGGGGTCTTTCAAGGCCTAAGGGTGGTCAAACACACCCAAACCACAAAACACTCTTAACAAACAATCAAGAGGGCCTAAAAACAGAACTTTTTTTATGTTATACACTAAACACAAAAACAGCTCTAAGATAGGTAGAAATAAGATGCAAGAAAGGGGTAAAAAGGGAGTAAAGTGGTTACCCTTGTAGACCTCTTCACAAATGGTGGTTTTGTGGCCTCCTTGAGCTCCAATCCAGCCAAGAACAGCAAGAATAAGCCCTTAGAACCTCAGTAGCCAAGGGAAGGTGAAACACTAGGTGCTTGTGTGCAATAGTATAGACTAAAACACACACAAGAGTAATATAGAGATAGGATGTGTATTGAACTCTAACCCTAAAACCAGAGCTTTTTCTGTATTTTTTAAGCAAAAAGCTCTATTTGTTTCTAACCCTTGAGCAAGGGAGAGGAGGGCTCCTCTTATAGAGGAGCCAATCTTGTAAACTTACAATGTAAGCTAACAAGAGGGGCATCCCTCCATACACGTGTATGGAGGGGAAGCAAATGCCAGCCAGCTGTTTCAAAATATCTCCAAAAGAAGCTGAACAGTAGTCGGCTGGGCAAAAATGTCATTTTGACAAAAATGACTGCCGACCGGCAATAAAGAGTGCCGACCGGCAACATACATTGCCGATGGCAACAAAAACCAGCCGGTGACCTCTAGCCACTGCCGGTGGTGTGTGGGGATGCCTCACAAGGCATTCCCTGCCCCTCCAAGGCAAAACACAAGTGTTTGGTGCAAAACCAAACAAAAACGGTCGAGTTCGGAGATCCTGAGGCAGGGCGCGTAGCCGAGGACTCCGGAACTCCAGACGAACACAAACATGGATAATCACCGAGTGTTCAAAACGGTGACGTCCAAGTCTTGAGGACGGTCAAAAATGGGGTGTCTACACTCATACATTTCATTTGCACGCAGCTTAGACATTTCATTCTGAAACTGAATACGTGTGTTTGTCCTGGATGCAGGTGACTTCTCGTAGCGTGCGAGGATACGGCTCTATCTTGGCGAGAGAGTGGTATGCTGAGCTTCCGAAGGCCGTTCGGGATTTGGTGGACGTGGCAGGGTTTGGGCCCTTTTGCACCGGGATCTCCCGCTGTCCTGCTAGTAGGACACTGATGGGTGCTTTGGTAGAGAGATGGTGGGACACCACCAACTCCTTCCATTTCTTTGCCACCGGGGACTTGACCATGACCCGTTTGACTTCGCCATATTGACGGGCCTTGATGTGAGAGGTTGGGCCATCCCATATGATGAGGACATGGGCCAGTGGGAGGCCGCTTGGATATACTTATTGGGGGCTCGCCCGCCAGTTGACCGATCTTCGGGTAGAGTCTGATACACCTAGTTTTCTTCCCACTTCAGGAGGGAGGAGATGGAGCCTGAGACTCCTGAAGAGGTCGCACAGTATACTCGTGGATTCCTGATGTTCCTCTTTGGCACCACTCTGTTTGCTGATAGGGGGAACACTGTCTGGCTTTATCTGCTGAGCACTCTAGTGGACCTTTCACAGGTTAGTCGGTATGATTGGGGCGGTGCCAGCTTGGCTACCCTCAATTGCTATATGAGCGCGACCTCCCGCGGATGGGGGGACATGGTTGGCGGCTATTGGAGGGCCTGGGAGGTACTTTCTGTCCTCTTGATTTACATTTCTGCTTCTTATTATTTGTACATGGCACACACGGCGCACTTTACATTCTGCACTTTGCTCTCAGCATGTTGTATTTACATTCTGCACTCGGCATTCTGTATTCTGATGGCTACTGCTCTGTTTTCTGTAGCTATGGGTCTACGCGTACTTCCCGACGCTGGCTTCGGAGCTTATAGTGGAGGTGCTCCTCACGACCCCGTATTCACTCGTATTCGAGGGCCAATACCGGCCGAGACCTCGGGAGTCTCTTCTCTATTTACGGCAGTACTTTGACACAATGCGGTCATCGGAGGTATTTCAGAACTCTCAGTTCTTTATGTTTCCAATCTTGCACATTTACAATTTCTGATCAGCTTATGCATTGATTATCCGCAGATCACATGGCAGCCTTGGGCGCCTTTAGGTAGAGACCTCCGATTCCGGTTTGCCGGAGGATGGGGTACCTCCCGGTATAGGATCCTGCTCGAGGGGCCAGTTGAGAGGGCCTGGTTTTTGGGAGATCGCTTCTTGCGTCAGGTATGGGGCTACCTTGAGCAGGACATTCCTTCAGCGCCTCCAGACGATATGCGGACTGCTGATAGGCTCTCTCCCCAGGATGTCATTGATGCTATGCAGGGTATCGATGCCTTCCTACATCTGGAGCAGGGAGAGTATGCGACCTACCGTCACACCTACTTGATGCCTCCACTTACGGGGGTCCATACTCCGACGAGGAGATCTGCTGGTATGCCTTCATCGAGCCAGGCTCGGACTGCAGATGCCCCTTCCACCAGCAGGGCTGGCACATCTAGAGGTGGGGGTGGACTGGTTCCCTCGATTCCTCCGACTCATCATCATCCTGGGTGGCTAGATATGCCGACTGAGTTGATGGGATGGCAATATGGGACTACTTCCCTGATTCCGATTCCGATAGAGCCTCCGATGCCTGGCCACCGATATGTCAGTGACCCTGACTCACCACCGGTATGTTGCACTATTTTCCGTTTATCACACAGATACTTTGGCGTTTGTTCATTCATTAATGACTTGAGATTGTATCTGCAGCCACCCAGGGAGTACATGGATGAGGTGCTCGGGATGGTAGCCTCACTTGAGGGCATGGTCCTGCGGAGAGAGGCGCAGTTGTCCATCATGGGTTTCCAGGTACCCTTTAGTTTTCTGGCATTTATCATACTTCTGATGACATGCTGATCTTGAACATTTTACTGCATTGATAGGCTGCCTGTGTAGAGCACATCTAACACACACCACATTTACGTACTATATCTGCATACATCCACTCTGTGTAGCTGCTTGCATCTGTATCTGATATCTGATATATGCATTTGCTGATGTATTGCTGCGATTCTTCATCTTCACAGATGCCTCACTGATGTTCACTCAGCAGTCGGGTCTTCGCCGGACATCTGGATCTTTTCGAGGAGCTGGCCATCTAGGCCTTCTTAGGGGGTTGGGAGAGGGGAGTCGTCTCGCGGACGAGGTAGACCCAGGGGGCGCATCATAGAGGAGGAGCCCAGCGAGGAGGAGGAGGAGGCTGCAGATCCCCAGTCAGAGACATCTGCTGACAGAGAGGGTGGCTCTAATCCCGGTTCCGGTAGTGGAGGTGAGGCCGAGGAGGATCCTGAGGGCGACAACTCCGACTCAGATGGTGCCGGTGGTGCAGAGGCTGCTTCGCAGAAGAGGATGAAGAGGGGCACTTATTCCTGCTCTTGAGAGCATTGATGCAGCTGTTCCCTGTTTTATTTACCTTTTTGCTCGTAGTTGTAGCACATTGTACATTGTTAGGCAGTTTTATTTTCTGTAAAACTTGTACCCTTGTTGTAAAATGTTGTAACAAAGGAAGCATGATGGAATGAAACAGCTTTTGAAAAAGTGTTGTATTTTAAACTCTTAGCATCATATCGCATCATTTTGCACAAAAAAAAAAAAAAAAAAAAAAAGAGAATGGAATTGTGCGCCGTGTATTTACCAAGTCAGGTAGTGAACCGACGCAACAAACTAAACAACCTAACTTACTAAGAAATAACAAGACCTTAGCAAGTTTACAACTTGATAAGCAAAACACAACAATGTTGACAACAAAATAGGCAAGACACAACACAATTGATTTAAACAAAAAAGTAACGACTCTGTAGACACCCCATTTTTGATCGACCTTAAGACTCAGACGTCACTGATTGAGCGCTTGGTGATGTTGCATATTGTGGTCGTTCTGAGGTTACGGAGTCCCGGCTGCGAGCCTTGCCTCCAGACTTCCGGACTCTTTCGTGCTTTGCCTCGGTTTGCGAACCAGGCCCTGTTTTCTCTATTTTCTCTTCCCGAAGGGAGGGAGAGGTCTCGTAGATCATCTCTCAGTGGCCGTAGGCTACGTTTCGTGGTCGTAGGCCATTTTTCCCGTTTGGAGCCTGATTTCCGATTTTTCGGAGCCGACGGCCGTGTGCCTCGGTTCGGGACCGCTTAACCACCTCCGTTTGCTCCGGTTTTTGGCACATACCTTATTTCCTCCCTTTTGAGGGACACTGTGGTCCGAGAGACCAACTTCGTGGTCGAACACCACTCCCGGTGCCAAGCAGTCAGTTTTCGGGGCCCCAGACTGCGCGTTTTGGCCCCCGAGCCTTACTTGCAAGCATTTTTTGGCTCCGACCCAAACTAGAAATAGTCATATTTTGAGTCTCTTTTCATGTTTGATTAAGGGTTTTTCTTTGTTTGAGACCTCCTTCTGTCACTTGCCTCTTTACCTCTTTTTAGGCCTTTTTTTGCACGGTATTTTAGGCGTACTTGTTGGCTGTGTTGGACTTGGTCGTAAACTACAAAGTGTCTTATTTTGAGCCCCTCTTCAACTTTGTTGAAGGGCTCTCGGCCGTTTGGAACCAGCAGCTACCACTTGCCTTTATATCCCTCTTTAGGCCAATTTTTGGAGGGA
This sequence comes from Camellia japonica, assembly GCA_030407325.1. Lineage (NCBI taxonomy): Eukaryota > Viridiplantae > Streptophyta > Magnoliopsida > Ericales > Theaceae > Camellia > Camellia japonica. Next base: position 2,335 of record JAPPVO010003731.1, on the reverse strand, counting down.
AACTTGAAATATTTCCCCCCTTTTTTCCCCCCCTCTTTTCCAGCCTCTTTTGCCTATATATACAGCATCCCAGGTCTGTGTTTAAGGGTTAGAGAATTTTGTTTTGAACCTCTTGCTTTGAATCTCTCTCTCTAGATTCCAAGCCTCAAAACCTTTTTGTTCTTGGACCATTTTTACACTACAACCCATAACACCCTCCTTCCTTCCTCCATTCCGACATTTTGCAGCTGATTTGCAGAGGCTAGGGACTCTTCTTCTTGGTCCAAAATGCTGTCAAAGTTTGGTCTTCAAGGGTAAGCAATATTTTCCCTCTTTTGTGCTTTTTTTTGTTCCATTTCTTAGGCCCATTTTCTTGCTGTTTTGAGCTCCGACCAAAACTAAAAGTAGTGTTTTTTTGAGCTCTTCTTCACCTTTAATTAAGGGCTCAACCCTGTTTGGGACCCCTATCTTGCACTTGCTTCAATATCTTTGTATGCCATATTTTTGCATGATGTTTTTAGCCTATGTGTGATCTGTTTTGAGGCATGATATAAACTGTAAGTTGGCTTATTTTGAGCCTCTCTACAACATTGTAGAAGGGCTCAACACTGTTGGGGGCCTCCATGTAGCACTTACCATTATACCCCTCATTGGCCCCCATTTTTGCATGCTTTGTTAGCTCATCGGGTTTCCTTGCATCGGGTTTCATTTCGCCTCGTTTCGGGGCTGTTTTGCCCCTCATTTTGCCACTAATTTTTGCATGTTTGCATACCATATTCCATGTCTTTGCCATGTCTCATTAGAGTGGCATTTCGGTGCCTGAGGGTCCGTCCTCGATTTGCGTGCACGCAGGCACGCATTTTGAGGCGTCTTGTTTTCATCTGATGGCCTCCTATGTGAGTGTGGCTGAGGCTCTCTCATGTTGGTGTAAGCCCATCATTGCATTGTGTATGCCATTTCATCCATAGCATTGTGTATGCTCGGTTGTGTATTATCTCGTGTAGCGTGTATGCCATTCCATAACATTGTGTATGTTAGGATTGTATACTAGTTGCATTTCATGCATGTCATGCATATTGCATCGTGTTTGGGTTAGGAGTTAGCCCGGGCACGGGAAACGAGGCGCGTTTCGTACTCCGAGTAACGGAATGTGTCTCAATTCCCAAGTCACCGACGCTCCGGATTATCCGTGATGGAGTTAGGTTTTGTTGTAGCATTCATATGCATTCATCCTATACTGAGTTGTGCAATTCGGCTCCTCGGCCATCATGCATCGATATGCGTGATTGGTGGCACGAGGATCGAGACATGCATATATTTGTGAAATACATTGCTATGCCCCTTTCCTGCTCTCTGTTGCAGCAAAATCAAGAATCAGCAAATTTTTGGGATTTGGCACGCATTTCAAGAAAAGGTGTAAACAGAGGCTAATTGGGGCATCCCAGTGGATTTCCGCGCGAGGCAGCCCAAACATGCAGCATTCATCAGAATCAAGGCAGCCCCTGGCTTGCATGCCAGTTTACAGTTTTTCTTAGTTAATTTGTTAATTAATTAGGAATTTGTATATTATGTGGACTGTATTATTCGGACTGTATTATTCTTTCATTTGGGACTGTATTATTATTTATTCGGACCCTCTGCGCGAGGGCAAAATTGTAATAAGTGTGGGTGAGTGTGATGTATGTCTTCCAACCCCACGTCTTTCTTCCCTTTTATTTACCTGCTTACGATGGTTAGATATAGGGCATATTTCAATTAGCATACAGTATGACAGCATGTTTGCATCATTCATCTGTTTTGCACGCACCGGGCTCGGCGCATCATACAAACTGCATTTGTATTTCAATTCCAAGTTGAGTACTTGATAGCTGTTGCATCTCATATGCCATGTTTAGAATAGCCGAGCCTGCTATAGTTTGCATTTTTGCATGTGTTGCATTAGGCATTTTCTGTATACTTAGGAACCATGCATGGATTTCTAATAAGCTTATGTTTTGGCTTGGAGTACTCGGTGAGTTTTATGCTTTAGCATCCTTGCATGCGTGTGAGTGACTGCCATGAATAGCGTGCTTACCATGAGGCTAACTGCTTATGTGATATAACTGCCTTGAATGCCTGTGGGTGAAGGTTGGGTTATTTGGATTGGAACAATTCATCAACTGTGAGTTTTAAGCCCACTAGATAGTGGCAAAACCACCTTTTCTAAACCCACCCGAGGGTGGCAAAATCTGCATTTTAAGCCTACTTGCGAGTAGCAAACCATTTTCACAAACAAACATGAAGTGTTTTGTTCCAATTCAGGTGATCCAGTCTATACTTGTATGTTGTGCGCATCACATAGTAACCTAGGCTAATA
>JAPPVO010003729.1:0-35128 GCA_030407325.1 Camellia japonica | reverse complement strand
ACATCCGACCGGCGAGTGTGAACTGCACAAAACAGCGCGACGCGTAAAATAGCACGAGTGATAAACTGCACAGAACAGCGCGACGCGCAAAATAGTGGCCTTGGCCTGGCCTTGGCCCGTGGCCTTGGCATGGCCTTGGCCCGTGGCCTTGGCATGCCCTTGGCCTTGGCCTGGCCTTGGCCCTGGCCTGGCCTTGGCCCGTGGCCTTGGCAGGGCCTTGGCCTTGGCCTACTGTTTTATGCAGTTTATCACTCGCGCTATTTTGTGCACCTCAGTGTTTTGTGCAGTTTACACTCGCGCTATTTTGAGCACCGTGGCCTTGCCCTTGCCCGTGGCCTTGGCCTTGGCCTGGCCTTGGCCCGTGGCCTTGGCATGGCCTTGGCCCGTGGCCTTGGCATGGCCTTGCCCTTGCCCGTGGCCTTGGCATGGCCTTGGCCCGTGGCCTTGGCCTTGGCCTTGCCCGTGGCCTTGGCCCGTGGCCTTGCCCGTGGCCTTGGCCCGTGGCCTTGGCCCGTGGCCTTGGCGTGGCCTTGGCCCGTGGCCTTGGCGTGGCCTGGCGTGGCCTTGGCCCGTGGCCTTGGCGTGACTTTGGCCCGTGGATCTCCGTTTCCTCCGGTTTTGGCAGGTACCTCTGTTTCATCCTTCTAAGGAACACTGGGGTCCGAGAACCCCACTTCGTGGCCGAGTGTCACTCCTGGTGCTGGCTTTGGCTTGCCTGCCTTGGCCTTGGCATGGCATGCTGCTGGCCTTGGCCTTGGCATGGCATGCTGCTGGCTTTGGCTGGGCTGCCTTGGCCGTGGCATGGCATGCTGCTGGCTTTGGCTTGGCTGCCTTGGCCTTGGCATGGCATGCTGCTGGCCTTGGCCTGCCGACATAAGGGCTGGTGTTCGTTTGCTTTGTCCAATGAGTCTAACCGAGACCTTTTGTAGACCGCCCGAAACTCTCTCGGCGCGGCCCCCCTTTCGGAGAGGGCGTGAATTGGGTCCATGCTACTACAGTTCGGACAGCATGGAGGATGCTGCTGAAGACACTGAGCAAAGTAGCCAAGAGGGGAATAAGGTACAGCCAGCTATCCAGTTTGGCTCATTTCCCCCTGTATCAGTCAACATGGTACACATACTACCCCATGAATTCCAAGCTGAAAATGAGGAGGCCACGGGCAAGGCCAAGGCCATGCCAAGGCCACGGGCCAAGGCCAGGCCAAGGGCAAGGCCATGCCAAGGCCACGGGCCAAGGCCATGCCAAGGCCACGGGCCAAGGCCAAGGCCACGGGCCAAGGCCAGGCCAAGGCCAAGGCCATTTTGTACAGTTTACACTCGAGCTGTTTTGGGTAACGCACTGTTTTGGGCAGTTTATCACTCGCGCTGTTTTACGCAACGCACTGTTTTGCCCAGTTTATCACTCGGGCCGAGGCCGTGGCATGGCCTTCCGGCCTTAGCATGGCATGTTTGGCCAAGGCTAAGGCATGGCACGCTGGGCAACGCTGTGGCATGGCATGCTGGGCAACGCCGTGGCAAGGCATGCGGGCCGAGGCCGTGGCATGGCATGCGGGCCGAGGCCGTGGCAGAAAAAGATGAAAAAACTGCTTAAAATCCCGCTGCTGTGTTTATATACTGGACAGGCTCGCTCGAGCGAAGACCTGGTCGCTCGAGCGACCAGAAACAAGAAACTGACCTCGCTCGAGCGAAGAGAAGCTCGCTCGAGCCAAAGACAAACCAGCTCGCTCGAGCGAAGAAGGCTCATCTCGTCAGTTGAAGCCTCATGAGAAGAACTACCCTACCCATGATTTGGAGTTAGCAGCCGTTGTATTCGCTTTAAAAATTTGGCGTCACTATCTCCGATTCCTCTGGTTCTTGGCATGCATCTCATTTACTCCCTTTCGAGGGACACTGGGGTCTTAGATACCCACTTCGTGGCCAAACACCAAGATAGCCCAAGGCATGCCATGAAGCAACCTAGCCACAGCAGGCCACAGACTTGCCTGCCTAAGTAACAAGTTTAGGCCAACTTTTGGAGGGTCAAATGTAGTCTTTTTGCCTTGTAAATTTTTATGTAAATACCTTAGTATTAAAGGTGTTTTGGGACCAAGAGTTGTAATTTTTCTCTTTTTGTAGAATTTTTAAAAATCCATTATGACTTCTCAAACATAGTGGATATTTCCTCCTGCTAGTTAGGAAAAGGCTTAACAAGCTATATTAAGAAGGGTTACCCAAGTGTTGAACCAGACCACTTGTGCCTTTAATATACTCCAACTTAATTTATGGTAAGGCAACTTTTGTAGCATTTTTGGTGCATTGTTCAACTATTGTAATACCTTCTTTTGATCAATGAAAAGTTCATTTCGCCTTTAAATTGTGCAAAGCCTTTCAATTGTTGCTTACTTTAATTTTAGCTTGTTGATTGTTATTTTGTGGCTTGTCTCCAATCTTGTGGCTCATCAACTTAACTAATATTGTGTTTGCTTGTCTTTGTAAACCTTTTGAGTATTATTAGCGAGCTAGTGAAGAGAGTTAACTAGCACCACACGCACTTGCATATCTTTGTCAAGGCTTCCGCATTACCGATGTGTGGCACTTAGCCAAGGGACAAGAGGTTGAAACCAGAACTTCTCTCTTTGCCTATACAAACTTTTAGTTTGGACAAGTGCCATTCTAGTAGCTTTTTATGTGTCACCATGGCTTCTACAATTCAAGTGCTTAGGTCTTGTTTGGTTCATGAATTTAGGTAGGAACTTGGAAAGGGTGAGAGTGTGAAATGTAATTATATTCACATTTCACTCACTTTTTTTCTTTCATTTTTTAAATCTCTACACAAATTTATAAACTAAACATGATCTTAATGTTCCTCGCTTTCCCAAGTCCTCCATATTGTCATAGCAAAGCAAACCCTTCCTTTCTAGAAGTTATTCAATGCTCTTAAGATAATGTTCACAATCACATATGGTCCACATTCGACCATTCATATGTTTTAAAGAAAAGAAGGAACAAATTTGCTTTCTAAAATGATGATAGTAAAAATAAATCTCTCTTAATGATGACGAATCTACATATGTTTTAAAGATAAGAAGGAACAAATTTGCTCCTAAAAATGATGATAGTATAAATAAATCTCTCTTAATGATGATGACAGAAGAATTAGATTGATAAATGTAAAGGAACGTTATCAAAGAATAATTAAGTCGTTTTTCTTGAGATTTATTTTTTTTTCACGAATAATAAGTGTAACAACCATAGGCAGACGAGTTTTCTCATCCACAAAATATTATTTTCTGATAATAGACAACAAAATTAATAATCGTATATTGGCATTGAAAGAAAATTTGTATCAAATTTACCTACTAAATACGATTGCATTTATGTTGTTTTACTAGTGGCTTTCCTCGAAGCATGGACGGAGTTGAGTTTTTTTTTTTTTTTTTTTTTTTTTAAAGTAAGCCAAACACTCTATACAAAAACTACAACAAATAATGCAAGTTATATTTAAATTTTTTTAGGTGGTAATTTGCAAATTGTAATAGCAGCCGTTAATAATAATGTATATGTAAGAAATGTGTTCAAATATATTTAAAATGTATACAAAAATATATGATAATATGTGAAAATTTTATATTATTTTATTATTAATGAGGGTCTCTTGAGTGGTTATTAGTTAATGTGATACATCCCATAAGCAGTGGCGGAGTTAGAAAATTAAATTAGAATGGGCACTTATTAATTACAATATTAAAAAATTTTGCAAAAATATTTCACACAAGTTTTTATGATTGATTTTGAGAAACATCAAAAAAATAATATTATTTGTAACTAGTATATTATAGACAATACAAAAAAAAATATGGATATGAGTCTTAAAATAAATTATATAATGATAACTTTTTTTTATACAAAATTTGATTAAAAATTCAATATAATGGTAATACCACGTCATCATTGATATATGATGTCACCAAGTAATAGTATATAAACGCATAGAAAGTGAACCTCACATGTTCAATGTAACTAACAATCCAATAAATTTCATATGTTTATAGTGAGATTACTTATACTTGTTGTCAATAATAATGACATCAACATTACATTCAAAAAATTTCATAGCTAATATGGTTTATAATAGTCTCTTCATTTTCAATTAAAATAACTATTATTGTTCTCATAATTTTTAAGATGTCATTAACATTTCACTCTAATAATATTATTGTAATTTTTTTATTTAAAATACTTTCTTTATGTTTGCAAAATTTAAAAAAAATTAATCCCAAAATCCAAAGAAGACACGTGATCCCCTGGGCCTTCACTCTCTCCGCCACTCATCTAATACATATGTATCTGTATAAATGATACCGAACTCTGTCATGTTAAATAATAAATATAAATTAATTAATAATATATATAAAGTGTGTCACAATGATAAATATAAATAATTAAAGATGATATAGGCCGAAAGATACCACATTGAGGCTACTTAAGTTACATTTTTAGTCTTTCAATTTTGTTTATTTGGTGGAAATAATGTGTTTCGTGCACTTGTACAGATTGGCAGAAAATACGTAATCTCAATAAAAAAGGGCGCGAAAGCAAATCCTCCGTGCGAGAAGTGAAAAATTTGAGCTAGCCAGACCACCGCACATGCGGCCTACCTAAGGACGCGTGCACAGAATTTTGGGTGTGTTTTGTTGAGAATAAAAGAGAAAAAAATAGGCTAACCTAGGGTTGGAATTTTGTTTGAAAAAAAAGGGAGACTAGGGTTTTAAAAAGGTGATTTCTCCTCAAGCTTAAAACACAACTTCCATGGGTGCTTCTTCCTCATCATCTTCCTCTTCCCACTCCTCCATGAGTGACTAATCTTATTTTCTAGGGTTTTGATGAAACCCTAGCCATGTAATAGGATTTTTCATAAGCTTTGATTGTGAATCGGTTTGAATCATTGTATGGTGATTTAGAAGTTTTTAATCATTGTTATTTTCATCTTTTCAAGTATTTTACTCTTTGTGATTATTTAATATTTTTCATACATTAGTTTTCTTTGTATTTGTATTCAAAGTACGAGATGAGTCATGCTACGAGAGACGGGGCGTGTTGCTACCGCAGTTTAGAGCAAACGCCTTATGCTTCTCGGGATAATTCGTGCTTGTACGTTGAATGCGACAACCCTCTTGATCAATATTTGAAACTTGTAGTTGTGAAATATTAAGCATTTCAAACTGGATTGCAATTGATGGCTGATGTTAAATCTCATTTATGTAGTTAGTGTAACAACCTAGATTTTTAATTATTCTGTAGAATTTATACTAATATTATTTAATCTCAGTTCAGAAAATATATACTTTATTATACATTATTATGTGTAAGTTTATAAAATAATATAATTATTAAAAAATTTAGGGACCAAAATACAAATAAATAATTAAGTTAAGTTTGGATATGCTTGAATTAATGAAGATTAATAAGAAAGTAACACGTGGCAGTTGGCTTGGAGCTCACGAATTGAATTTGTATAAATGGGGGAGAAGTTGACTCAGTAAGAAGGGAAGGAAAGAAAAGAAGATCAGGAAAGAAAGAAGAGAGGAAAAATTTGTGAAAGCTAAGAAGATCTTTGATAGTGGAAAGAAATAGTAAGGTATTAAAGTTAAGGTGAGTTATATTATACCTTGAGTTACCAAAAAGTATTTTACTTATGTTTTGACTTACCAAAATCTATTTTATATAATTTATGTTTTATTAATATATTAATAAAAGGTATTTTTACAAAAGTTTCAACTACGTGGTTTTATTTCTGAACCCTATTTACTTAAAAGTGAAACTCATGGATATGTTTATTTTATTTTTAAAGAATATTTGGCTATGACCTTATATGAAAATATGTTTTGTGAGTACCACCATGGGAGTCCCATGCCTTGGGGGACTTAAATAACCATTGGCTAGTGTTTGACCACTTTGTAGTCTAGTGTTTGTCGTGGATCCATTGACCAGTGTAGTGCTTGGCACTTAGTGATGTACCGTGGTTATGGTTGTATAGTGATTTCCGTATTACATGTTAAATGATCTGAAGTATACGTCAAATGATTTCCGTATTATGTATGTTATGTATCAAGCTCTTTTTGGCCCAACTAATTATCCATAGTGAATTTTATGCCTTATACTCTTAGTATAATATTTCTCATTCTGCCATGAGCTTATAGTTTTTTACCACTTTCAGGTGAATGTCAAGACCAGCGTGTGGGGTAGGTACAAAGCACTTTTATTATATTTGTAAATATTGGCCTTTTTGATCAATATATTTTGTAATAAAAATAGAAACTTCAATGATTATTTTAGTATCCTTATTTAAATATTTCTTCCGCTTGCGTTTATTAATTTGTTTAAAGATTTGGCCGGAGGTAACCTCGGTTATTGGCCATCACGATACTTAACCCTTGGGTATGGGGAGCGGGTCGTGACAGTTAGTGGTGAATTCTTTGCCCTAGGATTTTTTTCTAAAAATTAATATCTCAAACCTTAATTTTAATTGTCAATTTAATTTCTCAATTTCATTTAATTCTTGTTTAATCATAAGATCTCTCAATCTTTTTAATCAAAATTAATTTAAGAATTTAGCAATTGAATTATTCTAATTTCACATTTGTTCCTATGGATCGACACCTAAATTTGTCATAATTCTAAAAGAATTTAGTATAATGTAATATTTATTTTTAGTGTAGGTAATGACCCATCAAAAGATAATGATAAACACAATATTACATTTATTTTATTTGGTCAAAATTGATAATATTTTATTAATTTATAAAATATTATAAAGGAACGACAATCAATGATTGTGCTTGCCACTTCGCTCAATGGCCCTGCAATTTAAAAAATTGATTATAGTTTTTGGAAAGCTAAAGGTTAGATTTTTGGGCAAATTACACAAATAGTCCCTATAGTTTGAGGCTTGTGTCAGTTTGGTCCCTGACTTTTCAATTGTGACACATTTGACCCTGAATTTTGAATCTTGTTCCAAATAAGGACAATTGAATATATAATTAAATTTTTCAAGGGTAAAATTGTCAATTTGATAAAATATAAACTAATTTGACAAAAATAAATGCCAAACACATATTTTTGAATTTTAAAAAATTATTTCTATCTACTAAAAATAAAATTATGTAAAATTGATAAATTTTAGATTTTATTATATTTTTTTTACCAAATTAATTTTTATTATGTATTTGGATGATGATCATGTAAAATTAATTTTAAAATTAATCATGTAATTTTTATTAATTTTACATAATTTTATCATTGGTGGATAAAATAATTTTAAAAAATTAAAAATATTTTTTTGACATTTTTTTGTCAAATTAGTTTATATTTTATCAAATTGACGATTTTTTACTTGAAAAATCTAATGATATTTTCAATTGTCCTTATTTAAAACAAAATTCAAAATTCAGGGTCAAATGTGTCACAATTGAAAAGTCAGGGACCAAAGTGACACAAGTCCCAAACTATAGAGACTATTAGTGTAATTAACCCTAGATTTTTTTTGGCTAAAATAGTCATAAAAAATAAAATAAATTTTTTAGTTTAATAAGATAAAATATTACATTCAACTCATAATCATTATATTTTTTTTTTTACAAAAAAATTAAAAAAACCAAAAATCTTTCCCAAACGAGACCTTTTAGCCCGAGACTTTTTAGCCTTAGACTAAAATAGTCAAAAAATCAAAAAGCCAATCCACTTTCCCAAACGAACCCATAGTAGATTGAAGCGTAAGGTTTATTACAGATCCTATTTTAATGATTTAAATTGTTAATATGTAGAACTCATCGAGTATTTCATGTCTGTAAAAAATCACGTTGATCGGATATCAGTAACCCTTTAATCAAAATATATTTTTATCAATGGCAAATATAATTTTCAAAATAAATTGTTAACAAAAATATATTCCGATCAAGGGACTACCAATATCAGATCAACGTGAGTTTTTACAAATATAAAATACTCGATGAACTATATATATTGAACAGTTTGAATTATCAAAACGAGACCCGTAGTGAACCCCACGGACTCAATAACACTCTCCAATCCATTGTAGGATTGGACAGAGCATCTCTCCTAATTTATTTTAGTTTGAGAATATATGTCAGACTGTTTGGTATAATTTTTATTTATAATTTATTAAAAAATAATTTTAATTAAAAAAATTAATTATTTAAAAATTAAAAAAATAATATATTTAACTTCTATTTTTTAATTATTAAATTTTAACTTATAATAAGTTATACAAAATAAAGTCAATAACCATCTGTAACTCCAAATGATATTTCTTCTTTTAATCCCTCAATGTTTTAAGACAATTGTCGTGTTTAGATTTTTGGATGCCCAAAGGGAAAGGACCAAAGAAAAAAAAATTGGGAACAACAATAAATATAATTTTTGTTTTATTCATTTTTTCTTATAAATTTAAATCCAAACACTATGTCTATTGCAAACATACAATCAGTGAAATATTAAAATGGGGAGTAGAAATAGAATATACATATACTATTTTTAAAATAATTAAAGTAGGGATTAATGGTCATTTCAATGGGAGACTTGATGGCAGAGGTCTCCCTTCTCTCTTTTCTTTCCCAAAAGCTCCATCTTTTTTTTTTGTTTCTTCTGTAACAACAGAGTTTGGAAGTAACAGAGGATAGGAGGTTGAAGAGTCCCAACCCAAGTACGTGAACAAAAGTATTTCCCTTTGATTTTTCACTTATTTTTTTATTTTTGGCAAGAATTATGTTATTTTCTTTGTATGATGATTGAAATCTGATCTTGTTTCATTCAAGAACTCAGTTATGGTGTTTAATTAGTTTCTGTAATGTTACTTTATTGCCATTCTGTAAGAAAGTTTAAAACCCTAATTTAAAGAAAATGATTTAGGCACACATTGATGATCGGCACCCCCCTTTTATCGACATCTTTTTAAAGTATTCCAGTAGATATATTATGGGAAATCTTGCTCTGGATGTTTGATCTAGCTTCTTCTTCTTCTTTTTTTAAAGTAGGTCCAATTTAGTCCAAATTTGATGGGTCTGGGAGGATAGATTGCATACAGACTTAACCTTTGTCATTATTATCCCAATACATATCATTCTTCTCAGTTCACATTCAATTTGAATTTTTTGATTTTTTCTCAATACACACCATCTATTTTCGAATAATACCATACTCTCATCTTCTCCATTCTTAAACCCTAACCCTAACGCCCTTTCCCTCCCCAGCCCCTTCATGACCCCCTCCAAAGCCTTGTTGCCCCTCCCAACTTCCTCTCCAGCCCCATTGCCCCCTCGTCGCGGCGGATGGTGGGTCGCTGGAAGTAGGAGCTGCGAAGATGGTGGTGGTGGGTTGTCGAGGGTGGTCGCTGCAATAATAGTGGTCGCAGGGTAGTGGGGCGGTGACGGGGCTGGGAAGGGGATGGGGCGGGGCGGGGGTTGCAGTTCATGGCGAGGGCAGTGGCTGATGGTGTGTATTGAGAGATTGGATTTTAGAGATTTGTCCAAAAAGGTAATTTAGTGGAGGTACACAATGGTAATTAAAAAAAAATTAGGCCATGGTGTGAACTTAAGAGAAATGGTGGTGTGCAAATAGAATTACCCTTATTTAAACAAAGTATAACTACACTCAGATTCGAACACACGATCTCAAGATTGATGGACTGATTTTTAACCACTGAACCAATGACTTGCTTCTTTTGTTTCTCTATACAATTGCAATTTGGATTACTAGAATGTTATGATAGTTATTCCTTGTTGTTCTTTTATTCTGTGCCAGGATATGTAATAAAAACCACTACCTGGGCTGCTTGATACTTTGATTTGGTTACCTTTGCCGATTGTTAGAATAGTTAGCAACATGAAGGACGGATGTGGCTTAACTTCAGACATAATCAGTCATCTTCCAGACAATGTAAAAGAAACAATCCTAATGTGTTTGCCAATACAGGATGCGGTGAGAACTAGTGTTTTGTCAAGGAAATGGAGGTATATCTGGGTGAAACTTCCCCAACTTGTATTTGATTATACATTCTACAAAAATTCGTTTTGGAAAACCAAGAATGAGCTTGTGATGATTATTTATCAAGTTCTGTTACTTCACCATGGACCGATACTCAAGTTCACCCTCTCTTTACCTAAACTGGAAAGCTGTTCTGAGATTGACCAGTTGATATATTTTGCATCAAAGAATGGTACCCAGGAATTCACCCTTCGCATTTGGACGGGTACTTATAAATTGCCATCATCACTGTTTTCATGTCTACAACTTAAGCATTTGAATCTCCATTCTTGCATGTTTAAGCCTCCACCTGAATTTAAAGGATTTAACAGGCTTCTTAGCCTGGAGCTTCGCGAAGTCGTCATTATTGCTGACATATTGTCAAGTTTAATCTCCAGTTGCCCACTACTTGAACGTCTGATAGTTGAAAGCTCCACCAGCTTTGGACACCTTGAAATTGCTGCTCCTAATCTTAGATTCTTACGCTGTAAAGGCCTTTTCAGTTCCATTTGTTTCAAAAATACTCCTCAACTTGCCAGAGTTTCAATTTATTTGAACAAGGAAGTATTAATGGAAGGAGAATTGTCTAACTCGGTCATGCTTTTTGGTAGTCTACCTGTTGTTGAGTTTCTAGAATTGAACGGTTATTATGTCATGGTAAGATGAGCTTAGTAAACCATGATTATTTATTTATTTAATAATTATTTATTTATTTTTGTCTTTTGGTTCTAGGGCATGGCTGCAGGCAAAGTACCAAAGACGCTTCCAACTACTCTGAACCACCTTAAAATTCTAAAGTTGAATGATATTTGTTTTGGGGAACTCAATGAGGTCTCCATTGTTCTTTGCTTAATCAGAAGCTCCCCAAATTTGGCAAAAATTAAAATTGAGGTAAGTAATGACCTAGGAAGCATGGATAACCTCTCCAAAAGGTGACGTACAGGTGTTCGACATGTGTCGGACACGGACACGTGCCAAACACGTGTTGGACACGATGGAGAGTCTCGGACACCTAGGACATGCTACGGACACGAGAACACATGGGGATACGCTCATGTTGAGGACACGTTGGAGACACGATGAGGATTTTTTTTTTTTTTTTTAAACTAAATAGCATATTTAAGGTTGATAAATTTGACATAAAATAAATATTAAATATTTAAAAATATGACATATAATAAATATATACAAATTATATGTTTTGCAAGTATTTCCAATGTGTCGTGTCCTACATTTGCGTATCCGCATGTCCGTATCCGTGGCCGTGTCCTCGCTTCTTAGTTAATGACATATTTTATTATTTCCTATATTTATATATAATGTATATTTTGAACCTTTAGGCTGAGACAATTTTGTTCTCTTCTTTCCAGGCATGTATCCGTGAAACTACTGCTATTGATCCTGTTCTAGAACTTTTAGTACTTTTAGAAATGCAAGATGGGTGGGGTGTCTATTTAAATCAACTTCGAGTAGTGGAGATCCGAAATCTATCTGGCACAAGGTCTGAATTGGAGCTTATTAAGCTTCTGTTAGCCAAATCTCCCATGCTGGAGAGAATGGTTATTGAGCCTAACTCAGAGGTGGTTCTTGACAAAGGATTGAGGATTTTGAAAAAGTTGACACGATTTCAGCGGTTATCACCTCAAGCACAAATCACATACGATGATCCAGATGAAGACTCTGAAGATGAAGTTTAGCAGATGGTTTGTGTCTTTTGACGAGCTTTCATTTGAGTGAGATGATATTTTTGGTTTTGGTTGTCTGCTAGCTCTAAGTTAAAGCTACAACTTCTATGTGTGAAAGTGGAACATCTACAGACATACAATGCTCTTTCTTTTGTAAAAATGAAGTTTATTCAACATGTAAAATTTTTGAAATTTGGTTGATGTATTTGGTAAGAGATGGTCACAATGATGTTGTTTGTGACTCTCAGTAAGTGCCTCCTTTAACAATGGAACTTGGCAGTGAGTAATTGTGTGTAGCAGAGATAATCATGAGAGACAAAAGAACTAAGTACAAAATTCCAGATGAAGATTTTTCACAAAGGACTGAGGATTTTGAAAGAGTTAGCACAATCTTATCACATCAACACAAATCACACGCAAAAATTCAGATGAAGAAGATCAATCTTTCATTTTAGTTCGTTTGGGTAAATCTTCTAAAACAAAAGTCAATGGAAAATAAATCCATTTGAATGAAAATTATTTTTTACTTTTAAAAAGTCAATATTTTTTAGATAAAAATCTTACTGATCCCACCTCCACACCACACCATCACCACTATTGCCCCATTAGTCTGACACCACCAATATAATGACCATGAAAATTTGAATTATTATTTGTTATATTGGACGTCTAGAACTATTTAATTTATTCTATTTTGGCCACTGATTAATTTGTTTTCCTATGCAATCAACTTTATCCTTGGTGCACATGAATGGCTTTTTATTCCAGTTTGATAATTGAGATATGGGCCCTCCGGGCCGGGTAAATAGTTTTTTGTGTTTGAATATTAAATAATTACATGGGAATTCATTAACTTAATGTACAAAAGAAACCCCTAACTGCTTTATTTTACATAAAATTGAGAAATTGTTTGGAAAATTCAAATTTAGGGATATTATGGTAGTTTCACCACAGCCATGGCCATCTCTGGCCACTACCCACCACCTTCTTTGCAGGGGCGGCCCAACCCTTTTGGTGGCAAAATTTAAAAGTGAAGCTTTTTATATTTAAATATTAATTATAATTTTTAGTATTAATTATAATTACTCAAATAGTTGGTACAGTTTGTAGATTTTTGAGTGTTTTCAGAATTGTTCAACTCAGGTTTTTTCATTAACCAAACAGAACACTTGTAGTTGGTTCCATTTCACAATCCTAATAATGTTGAATTTGAATTTGAATCCTGAGAACCACTAGTTAAATCTCTCAGAACTTTCAATGTCTTTCCAATTTTTTGTTTGTGTTCTTTTAAAAACACCATTATTGATAGAAACAAAAACAAGTCCTAAATATAATGCATTCAAACAAAAACAAAAACAAAAAACCACTACCCTGTGGAGTTGATACTTTAATGTTTTATGTTGTTTCTTTTTACAGCTGATAATCTTCTCTTATTTTGTTCCAGGAAATGGAATAAAAACCACTATCCTGGTGAGTTAACAGCAAATTGACAGAATAGTTAGAAACATGAATAAAATGTTTGGCTCAACGCAAACAGAATCAGTCATCTTCCAGGCAATGTAAAAGAAAAAATCTTGATGTGTTTGCCAAATTGCCATTACAAGATGCGCTGAGGACTAGTGTTTTGTCAAGGAAATGGAGGTATATGTGGGTGAAACTTCCCCAACTTGTATTTGATGATATGTTCTGCAGAGAATCAATCAGAAAACAGAAGAATAAACTTATGATGACTATTTATCAAGTTCTGCTACTTCACCGTGGACCAATACTCAAGTTCACTCTCTCTTTATCTGGACTTGAAGGCTGTTCTGAGATTGACCAGTTGGAAGGGTGAACCTTATAAATTGCCATCATCACTGTTTTCACGTCTGCAACTTGAGAATTTGGCTCTTTGTTCTTGTATGTTTAAGCCTTCACCTGAATTTAAAGGTTTTAGCAATCTCTTTTACCTGGAGCTTTGCAAAATTGTCGTTACTACTAATGTATTTTCAAGTTTAATCTCCAGTTGCCCACTACTTGAATATCTGACAGTTGAAAGCTGCTCCTGTGTAGATTGCCTTGAAATTGATGCTCCTAAACTTATATTCTTAAGCTGCCAAAGCCATGTCTGTTCTATTTGTTTAAAAAATACCTCTCTTCTTTTCATAATTTCAATCACTTTGGAAGTGGACAGGAATGAGAATAAGATATCATTTAAGGAAGGAGAAACATCTAATATGGTCATGCTTTTTGATAGTCTACCTGTCATCCAGTATTTGGAAATAGACTATTATTATGTTAAGGTAAGATTAGCTTAGTAAACTTTGTTTTATTTTTTGGCCTGGGGTTTGGCTTAAGTAACTGATGTTTCTTTGATTTTTTTTTTCTTTCTTTAGAACTTGGCTGTTGGCGGTGTACCAAAGAGGCTTCCAATTACTCTGAACCACCTTATATATCTTGTGTTGTCTGGTATTTGTTTTCGGGAACTAGATGAGGTCTCTTTTGTTCTTTGCTTAATCAAAAGCTCCCCAAATTTGGCAAAACTAATAATTCAGGTTAAGTAATAACATTATTTTATTTTTTATGTTTTTAATTTATATTTTGAATCTTTGGGCTGGGATAATTCTTGTTTTCTTTCCAGGCATGTGTTCTTGAAGCTATGGTCATTGATGATCCTGTTCTAGAGCTTTTATATGCACAAGAGTGGTCGGATGTCTCTTTAAATCAACTTCGAAGGGTGCATATGTATAATATATCTCGAACAAGGTCTGAATTGGAGTTTATTAAGCTTCTATTAGCCAAATCCCCAATGCTGGAGACAATGCTTATTGAGCCTGACTGGGAACAAGTTGCTGACAAAGGATTGAGGATTTTGAAAGAGTTGACAAGATTTCTGCACTCATCACCTAAAGCAGAAATCACATACAATGATTCAGATGGAGGTCTCTCTGAAGATGAAACCTCTGAAGATGAAGTTTAGCAAATGGTTTGTATCCTTTTTTTACTAGCTTTGATAGTGAGATGATCTTTTCGGCATTCATTGTCTGCCTGCTAAGTCTTAACAGCTGCTAATGAGATTCACTGAGGGAAAGTGGAATATCTCTAGATAAAAGCATAATGTTATCTATTTTGGAAAAATGCATCTTCTTCAACATTTAAAATTATGAAATTTCGTTCATTTTTTGGTAAGAGATGGTACAATTATGTTGTTTGTGACTGAATTTATGCCACTTACAACTGTGCATTAATTTCTCTCACAATCTCTTTCCCTCTTCCCCATTCAAGGTACATTGGAACTTGCAATTGACACTAATCTACACATTTCACACATATTGTTTATTTTTCTTTTAAATTATCCTTAGTTGTGGTACTTGTTTGGATCATATTTCCCCTAATTTTAAAGCCTTGGGGTTCTGTACAACATTGGATTATTTGTCATGAATCATGTGAGTGGAAATCACCATTGAAAGTTTAGGTAATTTTAGACAATATTCACCATCTATGATTTCTGAATTAAAAAGCACAATTTGGAAGTGGTATAGTTGGAGTGTTTGATTTACATTTGAATGACATCTTGGGTTGGTCACTTCTTGGAAATCTTTTGCATTTCGGCGGCAGAAAATATTTGCAAACAAAAATTAATGTTTTTGAAGTAATGTTTTCAAACAAAAATGATGTGACAGTAATGTTTTTGAAGTAATAACTACTTTCTTTGGTTTTTTGTTTGAAATGAATTAATACAAATCTTTTGAAGGACATGGGTGTGTCGGGGGTAGGGGGTTGGGGTGGTTGTGGTGGAGTAGAAGACGACTTTTTTTGTTTTTTTGCGTGCGAGCTTTGTTCAAACCTTAGGCGTTTGGTTGTCCATAGCCGAACAATCTTGACTTGTTTGATGAACCAAGATTGAACGGATCTTCAACACCAATTTTTATTTTATTTTTTCCAGATAGCAGAAAGCTATACAAAAATGATAGTAAATTATACCTAAACATCTCTTAAATACCAAAATTTTATTTACAATCTATTTACAAGTATCCTATACTATATTGGTGTGTTTGATTGGACAGACTGGATAAGGGAATTAGAATCTGTCGGACTTGAATCCTGGGATTATGAATCTCCCGAACTATTTGATTGAATTTGATGTATATCCCGTGTTTGTTTTCTCATAGAATTAGATGTCTGGAAAAGACTATTTTTAGTGAATCTAATATTTGGTTGGACGGACTGAATAAGGAAAAATGTTAAAAGACTATTTTAACCTTGTAATTTATAATTTATATTTTTTATTTAATATATAATTTTAAATTTGTAATCTATAATTTATAATTTAAAAACACTAAAAAAATTTAATTTATAAGGCCATAATTGTTAACTTATTATTTTTAATTAAATTAAATTTATAATTTATATTTTTTATTTAATATATAACTTTAAATTAACAACTCTAAAAAAAAATTTATTTAATATATAAATTTAATTTTCTAACAACACTAAAAAAAATTAATTTATAATGCCATAATTTTTTATTTATTATTTTTAATTAAATTTAATTTATAATTTATAATTTCTATTTTTTATTTAATATATAATTTTAAATTGACAACACTAAAAAAATAATTTATAAATGTTCAAAAAACTGTTTTACCCTTTTCCAATTGTTTACTAAGTAATAGCATAAGGGTAAAATGGACATTTCACACATTAGTCCCATGGGATACCAATCCTATGGAAATAATCCCCCCTCCCCGCGGGATTGTTTAGTCCCTCATATGAGGGATATAGAGTATGGCCGGACTTCATGTCCGGTGGACTAAAATTGCGCCAAACGATAGACATCCTCCTCTATTGGATTAGTATTCCCATGACTAATAGTCCTAGGACTACGAATCCCTTTGGATTGTGTATCATATACTATGTTTGGATTGAGTTAGGATTATAAGGAGAGACTAATAGTCTAGACTTTGGCTTAGTCCTCCAATTTATATCCCACCCCTCTCTGTGCGATTGAATAGTCCATTGGGATACTAAATCCGGATAGATTGTTAATCCGTACTTTAATTATTTAACCAAATATCAGATTAATAATTGTATTGAACTATTAGTCTAATCCCAAACTCATGTCTATCCAAACAAACATAGCCTATATGATTTACAACTTCCTACTGCTATTGACACTCACTGTGTGAAAGTGGAACATCTAGAGAAATGCAAACTCTTGCTTTTGGAAAAGAATAATGAAACTTGTTCAACATTTAAAAATGAAGAGGCATGCAGTCAATGCATGAAGTCAGGAAGCCAAAAGCCAATGAAAAAAAGAGCTCCATTATAAGTGACTTTAAAATTTTGCTTTGGAAAATAAAAGACTTTATTGCTTTGGGAAGATTGAAAAAAGATAAAAAGTCAAAAAGTCACTATCTTATTTAAGTCACATCATCTTATTTAAGTCACATCACTTCTCTAACACATCACTTCAAACTCAACCCAAACCCAACCCATATTTTATAAAAAGTCAAAAAGTACACTTATTTAGTCTTATCACTTGGGAAGACAAAAAGGCTTGTCTTTGGAAGTGTGTAAGATACAGTATATATATACATTACTTACCCAAAAAAAAAAAAAAAAACAGGGATAAAAAGAACCATTATAGGAGGATTTTAAAGGCACAACAAGTCAACCACAAAAAAAAAATTATTCTCTGGCTATTCATTTTAATGTTGTCATTTTTTATTAGCAAATGCTAAAAAAAATTATCTTGATATATAAATAAATAAATAAGGCAAAATATGCTTAATTATATATATTACACGGATCAAATTAATTTTCTTTTATATTTTATTTTTGTCTATCTTATTGATGTCTTAATATTAATTTATATTTAATTTTTTTTATTTAATATGAAATTATTTATTACAAAACATTTATATTTAATTTAAATTTTATATACCTATATACAATATGTATGAATAATTCAAAAAGAATATTAAAGAAAAAAATTAATACTCTACATAATTAATTTATATATATTTTTCTTAATCCAATCGCAACATATTTATATTTAATCTTTTAAATAAATTTTGTGTAGTTCTATTTCTACATATTTTTATTATCCAAATAAATATAAAAATAATTATTAGAATCACTTTTAATTTTATATTACTAATTCTCTTCTAATTTAACTAATATTTTTAATATCAAAATAAGTATTTATTTTACCATCTTATAATTTAATATATACAATATAAAATAATTATATGATAATTACACTTTTATAGTACAATAGAACTAAAATTATCAAAATAAAAAAATAATTTAATTGAATTTATTATATATAAGTGTTAAAGCAATACTTTTATATAACGATAACGCTAAGATTATTAAAATAAATAAATAATTTAAATTTAAATTTTATTTTAAATTAAAATTAATATTATTTTTTCGTAACACATATCATAATATAAAATATTATTATATTAGTTAAAATTAACTTTATTGTGATTTTATGTCAGATATCATATTTCTAGAAGTTATTTACATACACGTGTAGCGTCCAATTTGATATTGATTGATTAAAATAATGAAACTCAATACTTTTTTTTTTTTGGTTAAGTTTTTAGAAGATAAATTGGCAAATGCCAAATGATAAATAGTGTGGAGTATTATTTTAAAGAATAATGATTCATCAAAAATGATTGTGTATATTTAAGGCACCTATTGATGTTTCTTGAATAATTTTTAAATAAAAATTTTGAATTTATAATATTACTGATAATGCACATTCACGAGCTTTGCCAGAAAAGATATGCACAAAAATAATTTGGCTGGAATAAAAAATTTGCAGTTATTATGATGTGTCACATAATTAGTCAAAGAAAAATGTTTTGTGTCCCTAAAAATAGTGCACCGAATACCCCTAATTTCCTTTTTTGGAAACTGTTTTTTTTTTCTTTTTTCTGTTTTCTTTTTTTTTTTTTTTTTTACTTGAAATGGGAATTGTGGGGATTCGGGGCCCCCACAATTCGAGCTCCCAACTGCTGCTGTTAGTCAAAACATTTTTGAGAAGTGAAATTATTAAGGTTATATAGATTTTGTGTCTGATTCCCTTTGAGGGAACTGTTTATCATTTGAATTTGTAATTTTTTATTCATCAATGTGAATAACCCTTATGATCTTGCTGATATAAGTATAAATCCTACCTTTGTGTTAACCCACCTTAAACACTTTTTTCATGTAATAAAATATTTAAATATTTAATTGTCATATAAAAGTATTTTAATAGATCATAATCAAATACCACTTGAAGCATAATTAAAGACCCGATGCACCACTTTAGACATAACAAAAACATAAGAAATTATAAAAGTTCTTTTTGATTAGTAACTAAAATAATATACCATGAGTTGTAATATTATAGAATTTTTTTTTTTTTTAGAAAAAAAAATATTTTGATACAAGTAGAATTCATGATTTTTAATAAATTTGATTAATACAAATGAAGATTTAATTTTAGGGTGAGAATACAGACTTCTTCTTCTTCTTTTTTTTAATCTTTGAAAGAAATAATTTTTATGAGCCTTTCATATAAAATCACATACTGTGACAAATTGTCATCAGTCATTAACAAATTTATTTATATTTGACTTTCAATTATTAAAATTTTTTACACAAAATATTAAGGGCTTTTTCCCAAATTAAGCCAAATTAGCAACCTATTTCCCAAACTAGGCCTAGTTTCGACGGAATTCTCAAACTAGGCTAAAACGTGGTTGTCCACCACGCTTTCACCGTTTTTCTGACTCCCGCGTGGAAAATTTGTAAAATCGTAAAAGCGTGTTTCCAAACTACGCTTTTAATTAAGAAAGTGTGGTTAGGAACCACGCTTTTAAGTAAATTTTTTTTTTCTAAGAACGTGGTTGTGAACCACGCTTTTAAGTGAATTTTTTTTTTCTTAAAACGTGGTTGTGAACCACGCTTTAACTTTGTAATTTTTTTTTTCTTCAGAAAACGTGGTTTTGAACCACACTTTTACTATGGTTTTAAATAATTTTTTTTTTCAAAAAACCTGGTACAATTTTTAAATTATTCATATAAAATATCGTCTTGTTCACAACTTTTACTACTGAAATACAATTTTTAAGGAAAGCGAGACAACTCACTGTTGATTATCATTATTATTATTACTCCCTCCGTCCCAAAATAATGGTCCCTTTTGGGGAATCTAACTTTTTTTGGTAGTACAATTATTGTATTTGAAAAAAGTTGATTTTCCAAAATGATCCTTTTGATAGTACATTTTTTGGGAATATCAATGTCATAATTGTACTTTTTATATTGTTTATTAATTTAAAAGAAGGGCAAAATAGGAAATTTATATTATTTTTGTACTTGATTTTACAAGAGGGACTAATATTTTGGGACAATGAAAAATGGAATAAGGGACTAATATTTTGGGACGGAGGGAGTATTATTATTAGTCAATCCACATTCTATAATTCGCTCAATCATCTTATAGATCTCTATATATAAATTATTCATATAAAATATCGTATTAAATTTATAATTATAGCGATCCCAGTTTTCCCTTCATTATTTATTGTATTCCGGACTCGGTTCCGTAGATAATTGCTGTTGTCTATATCGCGTTTCCGTCCTTTAACTCTTTGTATTTGAGTTTTGGGTTGTGTTGGGCAGGTTTGAAACAGGTTGGTTGTGTTTAGAAACAAATAGTTAATGCCCAGATTTTGGCCTTCACGCTCGAGCAGGGCTTCTCACGCTCCAGCGGGCCCTTTAGCATTTGCCCCTCCGCTTGAGCGGACAGTTTGACGCTCGAGTGGGATTCTTCAGCCTTCAGTAAATTTTTTCGCAGGTCTGAAAATGCTGGAAGTGTGCTTTCAACGCTCGAGCGTCCGTTCTCACGCTCGAGCAGGAGTCTGTATCTGACGCTCGAGCAGGACGTTCCACGCTCGAGCGGACTGTGTGTATTTCAATCCGAGAAGAAGCTTTTTGAATCACTTTTTTGGCACTCCCTCTCTCTAACTTTCCAAAACCCTCATTTGAGAGCTCCTCTCTCTAGAATACCCTCTCTCTCTACATTTTGATCTTGATTTAGTGAGACCCAACCCTTGTGTCTTCATTAAAGTGTTGGAGCTTCTCAAGACCTCCATTTTGATCTGAAAAGTTGTGGGTTTGGAGCACTTTCGAGTTTCATCATCATCTCCTTTCGGTCTCTTCATTTGAGGTAGGGATAACTACTTATATTTATGGCCTTTGACATAAACATATGGTCATTTTGATTTAATGTTGAAGTTGGGAAATTTTGGGTGTTAGGGTTTCAAAACTTGAAATGTATAAAGAGGGGTTTTGTTCCTTTTGAACTATACATGTGTATATGGGTCTTAAAATAAGGTTATACATGTGTATATGGGTCAATGTTGAGAAAAGGGGGAAAATGCCTTAGTTGGGTTTAATCGGGTCATTGGTGTAATTAATGAAATTGGTTTGGAAATAATAAAATTGGGAAATTATGAGATGGAATGGTGTAGTTGGATTGATTAATCACTCACCTATGAAAATGTTGATAATTTATCTGTTTGATGAATTTATTATCTGTTTAGAAATAATTGTTTTGGGCTATCGGTGGAGGATAGTCTTGATTGTTGTAGACACTACATGATGATTAGGTGAATTAAAACTAATCAATTGAGTATGTCATTGAATATGACGGATGGAATAACACATTGAATATGGGCTTTGCTTGATCATTGTATATGATAAGTGTTTAAATACATTGCATATGTATCTTGTTTGGAAGGAGATAGGGGATGTACTCCAAGGTTTGAGAGGAGATAGGGGATGTACTCTCAAACCTATTTGGGAGGAGATAGGGGATGGACTCCATTGATAACCAAGTTGGCCGGAGTGTCCAGGGTGAAAGTCCCGAAATCTTGATTGCGTTTGTATAACGTAGATGAATTGAAGTGTTGAAGTATTATTGATATGAGTTGTAGTCTCATTTTAAATTGAAGTATGGAAATGTTAATGATGTGAGTTGTAGTTTCATATTAAGTGATTATGATCGATGTATTGTTAACATGAGTTGTAGTCTCAATATAAACTGTCTGGATGAACAGAGAACCATATCTATGAATTGGTTTGGATAATGAAACGATAAGGGATTGATATGTATATATCTGTGAATATGGATTGGTTATGAAAGAGATGTACGTTAGTTTATATGAGTTAAACATTTATCAAAAGCTAATGTTTTAGTTATTGTTCATATTCTGTTTAGCATATCTCTACTGGGCTTTGGCTCACCCTATATAGGACATCATTTTCAGGTGCAGGTGATATGCCGCCTCCAAGGACGTAGCTTGGGAGGTTGTAGAAGTTGAAGGCTTACTTTTGTGATTATTTTGTGTATTACATGTAAATTCAAGCCAAGGGCTTAATGTGTTTAGAGTTAGAACTCTCTATTTTTGTAACCAAGTGTTGGCTTGGAAAGTTGTAAGCCCGTAGGGCATCTACTTTTGTTGTCAACACGTAATGTAATACTTTTGAACTAAATATTCTGATGAATGGAAATATGTTTTATTCTTTTATGTCTATGGATGTCTTGAATTATTGGTTTATATGTATTTTTTTTTAGGGCGTTACAACTTGGTATCAGAGCGTACCTGGTTTGAATACTTGGGTACGTGGAAAGTGGTTAGTACCACAGTGGGTTTGTCTTGCTTGTTAGAGACTTATGTATGATGTTATGTGCTTATGTGATAACATGTTTATGTGACTAAATGGGTATGGAATTTAGTTTCTAGGATGTTGATTGGATCCTTGGGTTTCTTGGGGTCCTGTTGGAAAAGCATTTGATCAATGCTGTTTCTAACTGGAACTCTAGCAACGCCACGGGGCTGTCATTATCCGGAAATGAAATTCGTAAGTGTTTATGTGATTATATGCTTACGTGGAGTGAATTACGGTTGCCCATGTGTTAGGACGCGAGTGAAATAGCTTCGGCACATTTTTGAATGTGCTAATGTCTTTGTTACCTTTATTAGGATGTCAGGACGAGGACGTGGTGGTAGGCGTGGTAGGCTTAGGAGGCAGGAGATGCCTATACCGAATGAGATTCCGGCGCAGCAAGAGGGGGTTGGTCAGGCCAATGTGGCCGAGCCAGTAGGTCAGCAGGCCATGGGCGCCTTAGCCCGTGAGATGGCAGGAGCATTGAGGGAATCCATGGACATTCTCAGGGCTGAGAATCAAGTCCAGGCCCATGTAGCTGAGGTAGGGTCGTCCTTTCTGAAGAGAGAGGTTTTTCGGTCTAATCCGGATGAGTTTCTGGGGGATCCTAAAGAGCCACTTAAGGCTGATGAGTGGCTTGAGCAGATGACGAAGACGTTTGAGATGCTAGGCATCGAAGACGGAGCCTTGAGGGTGACCTTGGCGTTCTTCCAGCTGAAGGGAGACGCGGGTCAATGGTGGAAGTTTGTTCGAGGTCGTGTAGGAGGGACTTAGGAGGCTTTTGTTGATGCCTTTCAAGAGAAGTTTCTGCCTGTAGACACCCCATTTTGACCGTCCTCAAGACTTGGACGTCACCGTTGGAACACTCGGTGATTATCCATGTTTGTGTTCGTTTGGAGATTCCCGGAGTTCTCGGCTACGCGCGCCTTGCCTCAGGACCTCCGAACTCGACCGTTTGATGTTTGGTTTTGCACCAAACACTTTTGTTTTGCCTTGGGAAGGCAAGGAATGCTTTGTGAGGCATCCCCACATACCACCGGCTGTGGCTAGAGGCCACCGGCTGGCTGGTGTGGCCACCGGCACTATATTGTGCCGGTCGGCACTATTTTTGGCAAAATGACCATTTTGCCCAGCCGGCTACTTTACAGCTGCTTTCTGAGATATTTTCAGACAGCTGTTTAGCTCTTGTTTCTCCTCCATACACGTGTATGGAGGGATGGGCCCTTGGATGACTTAGTTTGCAAGTCTTTGTTGCCTATAAGGAAAAGGCTCTTCTCTTGGCTCAAGGGTTAGCAAAATTTAGAGAGTTAGAGGGGAAAAGAGAGAGAGAAGCTCTGGTTTTTCTAGGGTTTGAGTTGCATACACCTTCTATCTCTATCCTTCTCTTGTGTGTCTAGGTGTTTTGTGCCTTACTATTGCACACAAACACCTAGTGTCTCACCTTCTCCTTGCAACTGAGGTTCTAAGGGCTGGTTTTTAGTATTCTTGACTGGTTTGGAGCTCAAGGAACCAACAACTCCAGCCTTTGTGAAGAAAAGCTTCAAGGGTAAGAAACTTACTTTATTTACCCCTTTTTTGCACTCCATTTTTGCCTAGTTTAACACAGTTTTTGAGCTTAGTGTTTGGCACAAAAAAGTTCTATTTTTTAACCCTCTTTGTTGTATATTAAGAGTGTTTAGTGGTTTGGGTAGGTTTAACCACCCTTAGGCCTTGAAAAAGGCACTTTTTGTGCTATTTTGTGAGAGATCCGAGATTTTGGTGATAGGATCTCTTCACCACTGAAATCTTGAGGGATTTCAGTGGTGAAGAGCATGCCTTGAAGTCTCAAGAAGGAGAGGGCCACCCCCTCTCCTTGGTGTCCTTGAAAAGGGCAAACTTTGCTTCCTTATGGAGCTTCATGTTTGAGTGTGTGTTGAGCATGTTTGACTTATTTCCCATGCTTATATTGCCATGTTATAACATGATTTCAAGTTGGTTTAGGTCCCTCATGCATGCTTAGCATGGTTGCCTTGTAATGCCTTTTGATGCCTTAACATGTCTAGGTAGTGTGCCTTCGTTTCTAGCATGTTTTAGGCTTAGATCCATGAAGCTTGTAAGCTTATTTTACCATGCTTTAGCTCTGTCCATAGTTGTTTTGGTCAATCTTAGCATGTATTTGTAGCCTCTTTGTGTTTGGCTCGTTGGCCATAAGAGTATGAGTATGTAGCGTGCCTTGCTTGCCTCCTTTTAATGGTTTGGAACCATTTAACATGGTATTTCAGACCTTTTGGTGTACTTGTATGCATGCTTTAGTTGCTTCTTTAATGCTTTAAAAGCATGTGTTGAATGCTCCATGTTTTGGTCATGTTGCACGCCTTTGTGCTTGAGCCTCTTAGATGCCATCTAGGTGCTCCTTAGGCTTTGTTTAGGTCTGCTTGTGACCTGTTTTGAGCCCCTTTAGCCTTGTGAGGTTTGGTAGACTCGGCCTTGGTTTAAGCCTTCATGGCTTGTTTTAAGTACTCGGACCTTTTGTTGCATGTTTAGCTTGCTTGGTAGCATGATTTGGCATCAAGTTTTGCATGATTTTCAGAGTTTTATGTGCATGCTAGTAATCCATGTTTAACTCATTTCAAGTGTGCTTGAATGTTGTTTGTTATGCTTAAGTGTTGGTGCCTTAACATGCGTATATGTGCATGTGTATTTGGCCCTCATGACTTAGCATTTGGCTACTAATTTTAGGCCTTTTTGAGTCGCCTAATTCATGTCTAAGTCTATCATTTCATTGGTTTTCATGCTTGCCTTATATGCTTGTTTGTATGCTTGCATGAGCACCTTGCATTGTCCATGTTGCATGCCTAGTTAACATGCTTAGGGCTTCATCACATTGACATGCATGCCAAGTCTCTTGAAGTGAGTTTGATAGAGGTTTGGCACCCTTTTGTGCCTATGTGATTTGCATGCATTTGAAATCAAATTTGCACTCTTGGTTCTTAGGGCCATCATGCATGGAAATGCGTGATTGGTGGTCCGGGAATCGAGGCACATCCCCCCCCCCCTTGAGTCACAAACATGATAGGGAGTGTGTTTGGTGCATAAATGCTTTGAATTGCCTTGCCATGCATAGTTTGTCCTCTGCTGCTGTGAGTTGCAGGATCTGCAGAACATTTTGTGCCGACCGGCACTTTTTAGTGCCGACCGGCAGTGTTTTCCCAGCCGATGGAACAATTCTGTGCCGGTGACCTCCTTCTTCAGCCGGTGGTGCTCTGCCCCAGCCGGTGGTACTCCCCAGTGCCCTGAGAGGCATTTCTAGGACTTTGGCAATTTTCTAAGGAGGATAGCAGGGGAAACAGAGGCAAGCTGGGCATGGCGGTACGATTCCGAGCAAGTCCCGAACACGCGCCACATCCGGCCCTCTCCCCGAGGGGTTTACTGCTTTAATTAAATTTGTTAATTTAGTTAATTTGTAATAATTAATTAGCTTGCGTAGTTAATTAATCTGTATTATTATTTTGGTCCCTCCGAGCGAGGGCATAATTGTAATAAGTGTGGGTGAGTGTGTGTATGTCTTCCAACCCCCACTTCTTTCTTCCCTTTTATTTACCTGCTTACAATGGTAGATTAGGGCATGTTCAGTTAGCATACCTTATGCAATGCATGCGTGCATTCATGCATTTGTTTACATACATCGGGCTCGGTACATCATGCAAACTGCATCGTACTTTCAATTCCAAATTGAATACGTGA
Organism: Camellia japonica; assembly: GCA_030407325.1. Classification (NCBI taxonomy): domain Eukaryota; kingdom Viridiplantae; phylum Streptophyta; class Magnoliopsida; order Ericales; family Theaceae; genus Camellia; species Camellia japonica. The sequence goes on along the minus strand of JAPPVO010003729.1, from coordinate 8,982 downwards.
TAGTTGTCGCATTTCATGTGCCATGCTTAGGATAGCCGAGCCTGTATACATTCCGTATGCGATGCATTAGTCACTTAACATAAACTAGGTCATGCATGTTTGCTAACCGGGTTATTGTTTTTGGCACGGAGTACGATGTAAGTTTTATGCTTTAGCATGTCGCATGCGTGTGAATGTTAACATGACAGTATGCCTGCCATGCGGCTAAGTGTTTATGTGATAAACTGCTCGAATGCCTGTGGGTGGAGGTTGGATTACTTGAGTTGGGAATACTCATTGAAATCCGTGTTTTAGCCTACTCGCGAGTAGCAATTTCAAACTGTTTTCCAAACAAGACGGATATGCAATGCTTATTTCCAAATTAGGCGATCTAGTCTATACTTGTTTGCTGTGCGCACAACATAGTAATTCTAGGCTAATAACCGGAATAAGAACGCATAAAATTTTCAAAATTGGATATCACGGTTAGTAGAGGCCGGTCTTCAGACCGGGCGAAAGGGGGTGCTCATAGCTGACCTTCCCCGATCGTACCTAAGCTCCCGAGCCAAGACATTTGGTGATGACGGACACGTGGCCTTCGGCACCGAGTCAGGGTTTCCTAAATTTCCCATTTTAAAAATATTTAGGTGGCGACTCTGTAATCTGGCAAAGCAGTCCATGTTTGGCACTACTTTTCAAAAATCTGTTTTCTCAAACGATTTGCCAGAGTTGGACTCTTTGGTTCAGATTTAGAACCACAACTTCACAAAAAGGAGAGTCCGAGCTGTAGCCGAGGTCTCCCGCGGACGTGCTACACTGCCTCTCACTGTTAGGGAGAAGTTGAGAGATCATTTCTGTCAGCTCAAGCAACTGAATACACCAATGGCAGAGTTTGAGGCCGCATTTACCAATTTATCGAGGTTTGCACCTGAGTTGGTGGCGTCTGAGGAACGCCGCTGTCTTGAGTTTGAGAAGAAATTGAGGACCGGACTCCAGTTTCGAGTGGCCGGATCCATGACTAGGGAGTATGGGCGCCTTGTGCAGGTTACAGCCCATCTTGAGACCATTATGGAGGCAGAAGAGGAGAGGATAAGGGGCTCCAAGAGGAGTCAGGAAGGTCAGGGGGACGGTAAGAGGCAAAGAGGTCCTAACCCTCAGCAGTCCCAGGGTGCGTTTGCGAGAACTACCTTTCCAGTACCGAGTTCAGGCTCTGGGAGAGGCAATCAGAGAGACTTTACCTGTTACAAATGTGGTCAGCTGGGCCACAAGTCGCCAGCTTGCCCGCAGAGGGGAGGAGGGTAGAGAACAGCTTCATCTTCGGCTCGTCCTCAGAGCCAGAGTCAGGGCAGAGGCCAGCCGCTCTCTTGTTACCAGTGTGGTCAGGCGGGGCACCTGAAGAGGTTTTGCCCACAGTTGAGTGGCACATCTGGTGCATCTGGTTCGAGGCAGACTCAGAGCCATCAGCCAGCTCAGTCAGTTCAGGCCTCGAGAGCCAATCAGGGAGCCTCTTCGGCTTAGTTTGTGCAGCAGTCTTATGCTCCGAGGGGTGAGCAGGTAGATCAGAGGCCTTCAGGGCGCGTGTATATGTTACAGCCCAGGATCTTGTACCGGCTCCATCTGTTGTGAGAGGTACCTTTTTGTTTTGCAACTCGGTTGCTAATGTATTGATTGATACGGGTGCATCCCATTCCTTTATATCTGCTACATTTGCATCTGTTTTGGGGTTGGAGTTGGCGCAGTTAGCATCTCCTATTTGTGTTGTATCACCTGTTGGGGGTGAATTGATTTTGAAACAAGGGTGTAGAGGTTGTGATATAGAAGTCGCTGATCGCCGGCTTCCATTTTCGTTTGTAGTAATGGTTATGTCGGGTTTTGATGTGATTTTGGGTATGGACTGGTTATCGTCATACCGGGCTGTGATAGACTGTTACCGCCAAAGGGTTACTGTATGTACCTTGAGCGGGGATTGTTTTCATTTCTTGGGGGATCGGGTTGGTAGAGTCTTACCACCGGTGTATGATCCGCGAGGGCGGAGTGAGCTTAGTTGTCTTCTCGCTAGCTGTATGAGTAGTGAGTGTGATGAGACCGGGACTGAGTTACCCAGAGTGGTTTGTGAGTACTCGAACGTCTTTCCCGAGGATCTTGTTGATTTACCACCCCATCGAGAGATTGAGTTCTCTATTGACTTAGTGCCTGGCACGACACTGATTTCTATGGCACCGTATCGTTTTGCTCCAGCCAAGTTAAGTGAGTTGAAGATTCAACTCCGAGAGTTGCTAGATAAAGGCTTTATTTGCCCTAGTACTTCGCCGTGGAGAGCACCAGCCCTCTTTGCTAAAAAGAAAGATGGGGCTTTGAGACTTTGTATCGATTACCGGAAATTGAACCGGGCTACAGTTAAGAATAAATACCCCATGCCTCGTGTAGACGATTTGTTTGACCAGTTGAAAGGATCCCGTTGTTTCTCTAAAATAGATTTGAGATCGGGTTACCACCAGTTGAGGGTCAGGGAGGAAGATATCCTGAAGACGGCATTTCGTACGCGGTATGGCCATTATGAGTTTCTGGTGATGCCTTTTGGGCTCACCAATGCACCGGCTGTGTTTATGGACTTAATGAACCGGGTTTTCCGAGAGTTCTTAGATCGCTTTGTAGTCGTTTTTGTAGACGACATTCTGATTTATTCACCTTCGGAGGAGGAGCACGATGAACACTTGAGAGTGGTGCTTGTGTTGCTTAGAGCCCATAAGCTATATGCCAAGTTTGGAAAGTGTGAATTTTGGCTAAGAGAGGTTAAATTCTTAGGCCACGTGGTATCCGGGGAAGGGGTGACTGTAGATTCATCCAAGATAGAGGCAGTGCAAGATTGGGCACAGCCTAAGAGTGTCTTTGAGATCCGCAGTTTTCTGGGATTGGCCGGTTATTACCGTAGGTTTGTGAAAGATTTCTCCAGGCTAGCTTCGTCGTTGACTAGATTGACGCAAAAAGGGGTCAAATTTGTATGGAGTGAGACTAGTGAAAAGTCGTTCAAAGAGCTTAAAGTTAGACTTACCACCGCTCCAGTTTTGATTATTCCGGAAAGGGGTTTGGGTTATGCAGTGTATTGTGATGCCTCACGAGAGGGTTTGGGGTGTGTATTGATGCAGGAAGGGAAAGTAGTAGCCTATGGCTCACGTTAGTTGAAAACACACGAGAAGAACTACCCTACACATGACCTAGAGTTGGCAGCTGTGATTTTTGCCTTAAAGATTTGGAGGCATTACCTTTATGGTAAGAGATTCGAGATGTTCTCGGATCATAAGAGTCTGAAGTATCTGTTTACACAGAAAGACTTGAATTTGAGGCAGAGACGGTGGATGGAGTTTATTGAGGAATACGACTTCGAGTTGCATTATCACCCGGGAAAGGCCAATGTTGTGGCCGATGCCCTTAGTAGGAAGTCCATTAGTGATGTAGCTTGCATAGCCATCCGAGAATGGATTTGGGTGCACTTGGCGAGTTTGATTTGCTTTTGAGTGAATCTGTCGAGTCTGCGGCCTTGTTTTCTGTAATGGCACAACCTACACTTGTGAATCGAGTGTTAGAGGCGCAGAGGGGTGACTTAGAGGTAGACTCTTTCCGGGAAAAGATATCCAATGGGAAGGTAGAGAAGGGCTTGACTGTGTATCCCGACCTGAGTGTAAGGTACCGAGACTGCTTGTTTGTGCCGGAGTCTTACCGAGAGGAAGTACTCTGAGCGTTTCACCATTCACGCCTTGTGGTGCATCCGGGAGGCACAAAGATGTATCATGATCTGAGTCGCCAGTTTTGGTGGAAAGGGATGAAGAAAGACGTGGCAGTTTTTGTATCTAAGTGCCTCACTTGTCAGCAAGTGAAGGCCGAACATCAGAGGCTAACGGGTTTGTTACAACCCTTGCCTATTGCTGAGTGGAAGTGGGAGCATGTCACAATGGATTTTGTCGTGGGTCTTCCAAGGACTCAACGGGGCAATGATGCCATTTGGGTGGTAGTGGACCGGTTGACTAAGTCGGCACACTTTATCCCTATGCGCGTAAGAGATTCGATAGATCATCTTGCCGACTTGTATATTCGGGACGTGAGGTTGCACGGAGTCCCAGTGTCGATCGTCTAAGATAGAGATCCACGTTTTACTGCTAGGTTGTGGCAGAGTTTGCAGAGTGCCTTGGGCACTAAGTTGACCTTTAGCACGGCTTACCATCCTCAGACTGACGGGCAGTCCGAGCGTACTATTCAGATCCTTGAGGATATGCTTCGAGGCTGTGTCCTTGACTTTAGTGGGTCATGGGAGAGGCACTTGCCCTTAGTGGAATTTGCCTACAACAATAGTTTCCAATCGAGCATTGGTATGGCACCGTTTGAGGCCTTGTATGGCCGACTTTGTAGGTCTCCGGTGTGTTGGGCCGAGGTGGGTGATGCACCTTTGTTGGGGCCAAAGTTGGTGCGGGAAACGACGAAGAAAGTTGAACTTATCCGTAAGAGGTTAGTTACGGCCCAGAGTCTCCAAAAGAGTTATGCCAACTGTAGGAGGAGGCCTTTGGCATTTGAGGCGGGTGATCACGTCTTTCTGAAAATATCACCTAGGCGAGGTTTGATGAGGTTTAGGAAGAGTGGGAAGTTGTCCCCTCGGTTCATTGGCCCTTTTGAGATCCTTGAGCGGATTGGGGAGGTTGCATACCATTTAACTTTACCGCCGCAGTTGTCCGGAGTGCATGACATGTTTCATGTTAGTATGCTTCGGAAGTACGAGCCAGATCCGTCACATGTATTGGATTGGACCGACTTAGAAGTAGATGAGGATGCCTCGTATGAGGAGAGACCAGTGCGGGCCTTAGATAGGCGGGATCAAGTCTTGAGAGGCAAGACGATACCCTTGGTGAAGGTCTTGTGGAAACATCACGGAGTGGAGGAAGCCACTTGGGAACGTGAGTTAGAGGTCCGTGGGAAATACTCGGACTTGTTTGTTAATGTTTAACCATGTATTGGGAATTTTATTTCTTGATGAAATCTAAAATGTTGTATATGTCTTGGCTTATGGAAATATTGAAATTGTTGAATACATTTCGGAACTATGAGTTTAATTTAACATTGTATATGTTGAATGTGGTGTAGGAATGCAAATATATCGTTAACATTGAATATGTTATTGAATTGTGGCGTACATGTGTTGAAATTGGTAGATTTCAAGGGGATGCATGTTGATAATGCATGTTGGAAGTTATATTGTAAGTTGCCTCTTGAAAAGAGGTAGAATGACCGGTAATGGGTCAAGTTAATGAATGTTGAATTATAATCTTGTCAAGAATTGAAAAATCAAAATTTTTGAAACTTATGTTGATAATTTCGGGGACAAAATTCTTTAAGAGGGGAAGGTTATAGCGATCCCGGTTTTCCCTTCATTATTTATTGTATTCCGAACTCAGTTCCGTGGATGATTGCTGTTGTCTATATCGCGTTTCCGTCCTTTAACTCTTTGTATTTGAGTTTTGGGTTGTGTTGGGCAGGTTTGAAACAGGTTGGTTGTGTTTAGAAACAAATAGTTAATGCCCAGATTTTGGCCTTCACGCTCGAGTGGGGCTTCTTACGCTCGAGTGGGCCCTTTTGCATTTGCCCCTCCGCTCGAGCGGGCAGTCTGACGCTCGAGCGGGATTCTTCAGCCTTCAGTAAATTTTTTCGCAGGTCTGAAAATGCTGGAAGTGTGCTTTCGACGCTCGAGCGTCCGTTCTCACGCTCAAGCGGGAGTCTGTGTCTGACGCTCGAGCGGGGCGTTCCATGCTCGAGCGGACTGTGTGTATTTCAATCCGAGAAGAAGCTTTTTGAATCACTTTTTCGGGTCTCCCTCTTTCTCTAACTTTCCAAAACCCTCATTTGAGAGCTCCTCTCTCTAGAATACCCTCTCTCTCTACATTTTGATCTTGATTTAGTGAGACCCAACCCTTGTGTCTTCATTAAAGTGTTGGAGCTTCTCAAGACCTCCATTTTGATCCGAAAAGTTGTGGGTTTGGAGCACTTTCGAGCTTCTTCATCATCTCCTTTGGGTCTCTTCATTTGAGGTAGGGATAACTACTCATATTTATGGCCTTTGACATAAACATGTGGTCATTTTGATTTAATGTTGAAGTTGGGAAATTTTGGGTGTTAGGGTTTCAAAACTTGAAATGTATAAAGACGGGTTTTGTTCCTTTTGAACTATACATGCATGTATGGGTCTTAAAATGAGGTTATTGATGTTTATTGATGATAGCTGGACCTTTGGGTCAATGTTGAGAAAAATAGGAAAATGCCTTAGTTGGGTTTAATCGGGTCATTGGTGTAATTAATGAAATTAATTATGAGAATGTGAAATTGGTTTGGAAATAATAAAATTGGGAAATTATGAGATGGAATAGTGTAGTTGGATTGATTAATCACTCACCTATGAAAAATGTTGATAATTTATCTGTTTGATGAATTTATTATCTGTTTAGAAATAATTGTTTTGGGCTATCGATGAAGGATAGTCTTGATTGTTGTAGACACTGCATGATGATTAGGTGAATTAAAACTAATCAATTGAGTATGTCATTGAATATGACGGATGAAATAACACATTGAATATGTGCTTTGCTTGATCATTGTATATAATAAGTGTTTAAATACATTGCATATGTATCTTGTTTGGAATGAGATAGGGGATGTACTCCAAGGTTTGAGAGGAGATAAGGGATGTACTCTCAAACCTGTTTGGGAGGAGATAGGGGATGGACTCCATTGATAACCAAGTTGGCCGGAGTGTCCAGGGTGAAAGTCCCGAAATCTTGATTACGTTTGTATAACGTAGATGAATTGAAGTGTTGAAGTATTATTGATATGAGTTGTAGTCTCATTTTAAATTGAAGTATGGAAATGTTAATGATGTGAGTTGTAGTCTCATATTAAGTGATTATGATCGATGTATTGTTAACATGAGTTGTAGTCTCAATATAAACTGTCTGGATTAACGGAGAACCATATCTATGAATTGGTTTAGATAATGAAACGATAAGGGATTGATATGTATATATCTGTGAATATGGATTGGTTATGAAAGAGATGTACGTTAGTTTATATGAGTTAAACATTTATCAAAAGCTAATGTTTTAGTTATCGTTTATATTATGTTTACCATATCTCTACTAGACTTTGGCTCACCCTATATAGGACATCATTTTCAGGTACAAGTGATATGCCGCCTCCAAGGACGTAGCTTGGGAGGTTGTAGAAGCTGAAGGCTTACTTTTGTGATTATTTTGTGTATTACATGTAAATTCAAGCCAAGGGCTTAATGTGTTTAGAGTTAGAACTCTCTATTTTTGTAACCAAGTGTTGGCTTGGAAAGTTGTAAGCCCGTAGGGCATCTACTTTTGTTGTCAACATGTAATACTTTTGAACTAAATACTCTGATGAATGGAAATATGTTTTATTCTTTTATGTCTATGGATGTCTTGAATGATTGGTTTATATGTATTTTTTTTGAGGGCGTTACAGTAATCTTAGCTACCAAATTTTATTATTTTAATATTTAAAAATCAATTATATAATTTGGAAATTATGTTTCACATCCATTATTTTTTTTTAAAAAATGATAATTATATGTACGATTATCAGACCAATTTGATATTTACATAATTTATACATTAAATTTTTAAAAAACAAACAGCATGCATTGTCTAAAGAGTAGTGAATTGTGTAAAAAATGTAAATTAAATATTTGCTTAATTTACCTGATATTTTTTAAATTGTTATTTAAATATAAAATTTTAAATAAATTTTTATTTTGTTATATAATTCAAATATGATTTAAAAAAGATCGATGATGGACAAAAATAAAAACAACAAATAAAAAATTTAAAAATAAAAATTAAAAAGAAGAAGAAAATAATGGCCTCGAGACACGCACCCTCCCAGAGAACATTTTGCGCAGTTTCGGAGAAATTTTGTCGGGGCTTTTCCCAAACTAAGCCCCTATACGAATTTATTTCCCAAACTAAGCCTACTTTTGCAGATTTTTCGAAACTAAATATTTGTTGCCACGAAATATTTACATAAAACTTGACACAGCATATATAAAGTATCTAATTTGCTAATTACTACTACGAACAGGAAAACAAAATAAAGGTATGACTATAACACTTATAACACTTTAGAACGCCGTAGCTAGTTCAAACATAAGTATCCCACAAAAATAATGGTTGGAAACATTCAACATAACACAGAACATAAAATAAAGCGACGAGTACAATACTTAACAGTTACATAGACAAATATTAGACAAACCTTTCACAAACTCATTGTCGAAAGAGTTATTTTAACACACACAACATATAATTATGGATAACCTAATATAATTTAGCAAACAGATAAACGCCTAATCCTCGCTCAAATCGGCAATCTCAGAGTCCAAACAATCAGAGAGCTTAGGGTCAGAGAGAAGTGCAGGATCGTCCTTGATAGCCTTGATAGCCGCAGCATTTGGTGTTGTTCCGTTCTTCTTGGCATCCGACTTAAGTATAGATAGTTCCATATCGCGGGCTAACCTACGGCGCATTTGAGAAATCTCACGTCGAAGTCTTTCACATAGTTGATCAACATTATCTGGATCTTCATTTTGGATCTGAACTGAACGTGCTTTTGGCACCTTCAGTCGATTTTCCCGACATAATCTTTCCATTTGCACTCGCTCTATAAATAGTGCGGGCCACTTCAGAAGTCTAGCATCTGCTAAACCATATCCTGTTTGATTATCAGATGGATCCTCCACAAAACCACATGGATCTCGATAGTACTTGGGCATGACAAAATGTCGCTTCCCAAACCTATCATGATAAGCACAAAAGGCATCTAACAAAGTAAATGGTGTTTCATCTTCAGCATCGCCACGTCCCCTTCCGGTTCCTGTTCCTCGGTATGAACTCTCACCTCTTTCGAAGTTCTTACCCCCTACGAGTCCCCTTCCCATTCCTCTTC
>JAPPVO010003728.1:0-33641 GCA_030407325.1 Camellia japonica | reverse complement strand
ACCATGTCCATGTACCTGTAATTAATTTGCTGGTTGAAAACATAGCTATGTTTTTTTTTTTTTTTTTTTTTTTTTTTTTTTTGTACTTTTGTTTTGCCAATCTTTCATTTAATGATATGGTAGGTACTAATCAACTAGTTCTATAAGCATTTGAAATTTAATGAAGATTCAATAATGATATGATGATACTACATACCTCTGATTCGCTATCGAGTCTCAGCTTATTAACCAGATACTTCATTAACAATCGAACTGTCATCCTTCCATCCCTTAGGAAGTAGAAACAACAATCAAAACAAAAACAAAAAGCAAAAACATTTTGGGTAATGAGAAAAATAAATGAAAACAAATAGACAATTAAGGACAAGATAATTACTTAATTCTCAGGTAGCTCTTGGGTATCTGAGGCAAAAAGGGTTCTTTCGATCTGCATTGAGAAACCAAGTACAATTCATCGTACATGAGATTGTTTTATTTTCAAAAAGAACATAGAGAAACAAAAATATAAATTTCCTAATAATTTTTTCTATGAATAATATAATTGTAGACATTTGTGCTGTTACTTTCTATATCCTTTTTGCACTTACTGATTTTGTGATGCTTGAAGCATAAACCATATCCCAGAATGGGGTCTCCGAGGAGGATCAACTATTCTGAAATCTAAACTTGGCCCTGCAGGTACATCTACCCCAGCGTGGAGTTGAAATGGCCGGGTGAAATATGATCCCGGTGGCATTAAAGAAGAAGAAGACGATGAAGAAGGAACTGCTACCGTTAAGTTTCGCGCCATAGGCCTAAACGCCCAGTTAATCTCTTGATGATGAGGGAAAGTCGAAATAGCTGCCCGTTGTGACAAGAAACTGGCACTTGTAATATTTGAAACCGGTCTTGGCGCACGAAACTCAGGCATATGAAAAACTGGCGGTGGTAGTGATCTCACGTGTTGTGAGCTACCACCGCTAGGTAGAAGATCAAGCTCGATCAAACTGGCTCTTCTAGTAGTTTGATCAAGCTGATCTTCGGGCTTGTTGTCATGACTTGTCATGTGACTACCGATACCCAATTGAAGCCACCCTTCATCCCTCTCATCTTGAACATCCTTCGAACTCGAACCTGCTTCATTGACACTCTCAGTTCTTGACTCATCTTCTGCCATAGGACCAACAACAACTAGATCATATCCTAAGCAACTTTCACTACAACAATACTCATACCCTTGTAATCGACTCATAAGAATGAAACCGTCAGAGCAACCACCACCACCGCCACAACCGCCACCATAACCGCCAGCTACGGTGGTCATATTGAAAAACCCAGAAGCCCAAACCCCCAGACTCGGTGAATCTTCTTCTTCTCCTTGATGATCTCAAAGCAAGCCATGGATTGAGAGATGTTGAATCTTGGAGGGTTTAGATTGGGAAACCATGGTTTGAAGTTAGGGAATCAAGAAAGGAAGAGATACCCATTGACTTGATAAGATTGGGTTTGGTGTGTTTATCGTAAATTACATATCAGAGGACAACAAGAAGAATAAAACTTGCAAATCTCACTTTCCATTAATTCTCTTTGTTTGGAAGCTTGTGGGGGATGAAATAGTTGCAGAGGAAGATAGAAAGATAGATGGTGGTCAGTCAGTTATATTATATATCTTATGCTTCTTGTGATATTTATTTGTAGTATATACCTAAGACAAAAATATATATAACTAAGAGAGGTCGAACAGTAATATATATTTTTACTTTGTTAAAACGAAATATATGTTCCTCATTGATTTTTAAGAGGGTAAATTACAAATACACTCCATAAGATTTGCTTAAAGTACATGTTGTTCCCCGTAGTTTGAAAAAATTACAAATATTTCATTGTTAAAATTTTTTATTTAATAGAATTAACTAAAAAAAAATTTATAATTGCTCTCCTATATAATAATAAAATTACTTAAATTATTAATTGAAACATATTTATAACATCATTAATAATTGTTAATTGACTTGATGATTTATTAATAAAATATGCGATTTGTTATGAAATTAGAAATCTCAAGGGGTGGAATGTAATTTCCAAAATCACAGGGGTGATTTGTATTTTAATCAAAGGTCAAAAGGTATATTTGTGATTTACCCTTTTTAAAATAGAAAATTATTTTAGGCTCCTCCAGCTAACAACTTTTTGGCTTGCTCAAGGGACCGAAATTACCAAAAAGGTTCTTACTCTATGGAATATCAGGAAAAGGTCCTTTTCAAAACCTTAATAGGGATTTGGAACAACAAACTTACAACCGGTATCTAGTTATACTACATACTCAGAAGTTTTTTTTTTTTTTTTTAAGAATTTTTTTCTAACAATATTAATATATGATCCAAATTTGTTCAATGCATGAACTTTATAATGTACTAATTCAATCTCACTTTTACATGCTAAGAAGTTTATTCTAGGTAAATTTCTTGACAAGAATTTTGAATATTACTTATCGGGATATGCAAGGGTTAGGAGGAAATGAGTTAGAAATATGTCATTTTTTAGAAAAAAAAATCTATATATATTTCATTTGGCTTGTGCTATAGACTATAATTTGATTAAAATTATGCGTTCATATATTGTTAGTGTGAATGGATATAATTTGTTTTCACCATGCTAAGTTCACATGATTAATTAAAAAATTTTGAAATTATTATATGAGTTTAAAATATTACATAATTACATGCTTGATTAATAGTGTCTTGTAATTTCCTGACCATTATTCCTATTTTTTGAGCATATAAACACACAATTTAATGTTTTGTAAAGACAAAATAGTTAGTTGTTTAAGAGAGATAGCATTCAAGCAAAACAAAACAATTGTGATTATGTATCAAAATTTTACAATTGGAAAAACTATTTTATTTTTCCATCATCTGATAAAAAGAGAATTTTTGTCTCTTCAAGAGTCCTAAATTTATAGTCAAATGAGCAGTTTTAGGGCATTAACTTTTTCAGACTCCATTAATTTAAAAAGCTAATGCTCAAATCAATGGCATGGCATAATGACAATACCTATAATAATGACCAGAACATTAACATAGCTATAATATAGTAATAGTAGTATTATTATATAATAAATAACAAGCACATAATACTATGTGATGTTACTATATTGTACATATTAATTAATTAATTAACAGCTATTATAAAGAAATAAATAGACTTGGTTATGCATGATGATGATGGTGTTTCCCCTAAACCCGAGACTTGAAACAGAAGGACGTGGCCTTGCAATTCTTTTAGACATTCGTTTGCTAAAGCATGTGCCTCCCACCCTCCCTGCAAAATTCCACTGGCTTTTGAATTGTCAAACACCCGCGGCACCCCCCCCAAACAACAACTAATGTATTATAATTAAATTTGAGTATAGTTTTGTTATCAACACAAAATTTGATATGAAATAGGTATAAATTAACAAAATTTTATAAAATTTGTTAAGGGATTATTTTTTTTTAAAAAAAAAAAAAATCTTATAGGTTCATGTATATTATATTATATTATTATATATCTTTTATACATCTATCTATCTATCTATCGGTACTATTATATGAGTATTGAACTTAATGTCTAAATATTTGGTGCTTTTTCCTTCTGTTACATGTTTCTTATTTTCTAATTGAAACAATTATATATATAGATAAACAAGGCTCGAACTTTGGACCTTAAAATTGTCAAATGAGACTCTTACCACTTGATTAATACATAATATTTAATAAATATTTTATTTTATATTTACTTATTTGAATTACACACGCATTGTGTGTAACACCCGCTAGTATATATATCTTATTATATAAAGTGAACAACTTGTTTGATATCCAAGTCATGATTACTCCTTCTTATGATACAAGTCCCTTATTTTTCTATTTAAAAAAAAATTAAATAAATTTGAGGAGTAAGACTTGAACTTTTAACCTTGAGTCTACTATCACTCAAGTAGCACACAATATTCAAAAAAATTATGAATATGCCAAATTAATCAAAAAAAAAAATTTGTTGGTTTCTTTTTTTTTTTAGCCATTCAGTTAGGTTTTTTTAGTAAACACTCAAAAAAAAAAAAATATTGATATAGTACTGATTAACCTTCTAAAATTTTATTATCAAAAATGTTAGGCATCTCAAAAGCTCTACTAAAATTTTTACCAAATATTTCACATGGGTGTGGGACTCACATAGGACCCATATGATGTGGGTCTCATACTCATATGAGACATTTGGTAAAAAATTTGATAGAACATTTAGAGTCTCTAACATTACTCTTTTATTATTGTATTACCTATTAATAAGAAAAATTCATATAATGAGTAATGTTAGAAATTTTAAAAATTCAATCAAATATGTGGATCCTACACCCATATAAAACATTTGATAAAATTTTTAAAATTTCTAACATTTTTGTACATATAATTTGTTAGTAATTTATATATCATTTTTCTTAAATTTTTAATGAGTATCAAGTGCTCTAACTTCAAAGACCAGACATTTAAAATGAGGAACAATGGCTCTTGGATGCCTCACATCCTCTGAAAAAGCAGATGGCCTTCTTTCCGGCCCATCAAACATGGTCTCTCTCTCTCTCTCTCTCTCTCACATATATAAATAGTCCTTTGTCTAGAAAGAAACAAGAGGGATCTTTGTAACTGAAAACTTTGGAAGGCATGTCATTGGCTGGCGACTTGAAACGCCACATGCTTTGGTAAAATAAATTGGAGCTACCAATGTCCATATATATATACTTTATGGTTAGAATAGAGATTTTAATCCTAGTATATGTGCTAATGTCTCTTTTATTATTATTATTGATAATTATGAAATTAAAATGTTAGAAATTTTAAAAAATTTATCAAAAATTTTGTTAAAACTCATTTGAAATATTTGGTAAAATTTTTGATAGAATTTTTAAAATCTCTGACATTACTCATTATGAAATGAATAAATATCCATTGAATTCATCAATTAATTCATGTAATGAAGAAAGAAATATGAAATTCCTTTACTTTTTTTTTTGTTTTTTTGTTTTTTCCCAAACCATAAAAACTAGTTGGGAAATAATAAAGAAAGAAAGAAGAGAGATGATGATAAGCTTCTTAAAAAAGGGGAAGCATGAAAAGAGAGGCGTGGCCTTTGGTGACAGTGCATGGGCATGGAATGACTTAAGCTTGCAATAAAAGTATGAAAGCTCTCTATGGAGGCTTTGAGATGTACATATCTTTCTACCCAAAATATTCTTCCATACCTACTAGTGGAAACCCCCCTCATCTCTCTCTCTCTCTCTCTCTCTCTCTCTCTCTTAGACAGAGTTAGGACAAACTTTACAATAAAATAAAAAAGATTAATTCATCATAAGATTTGTTTACACTTGATTGTAAATTGAGGAGAGTGGGATTCCATGAAGCATTCAAGTTTTTTTTTTTATTGGCAAAAAATGAACTTTATTGAATTAGAACTAAGGATAAATCCTTAACTTCTTACATCAATAAAAGCAACAAAGGAAAAGCTATAAACATCATAGTGAGACCTATCATCCCAATTAGGTTGGCACAAGGAGGGCCACCAAATCATGTGTTGCAATTTCCTGAAACTAGTTGAGGAGGACTCAACCAACAATACCCAGAAACATGAAACTAAACCACAACAGAGAAACAGCAGGGAAAAGACAAAAACTAAACCACAACAAACTAAAACAAGGACAAACACTCCTCAAAGCCCCCTGATGGACTCCAAATTATACAGCAAATCATTCACTGAGAAATCCACCCCCTTTATATGGTACTTAACTAGTAAAGCAATATGTAGCCTAATGGAATCCCAGACTTCACACCAGTTGGCCACTAATCCAGCAAATTTAATTTCATTCCAAGCCTTCCACGCAAATTTAATTGTTACTTGATTATTTCATTGATTGTTACTCGATTTTTTCACCCCAATGTTAATTGACCTCACTTCAAGAAATAAAACAATTGACGAGGAAATTAATCACCACAAAAAGTCTCTTTATACTAGTCAAAAATAATGAATCAGAAAAACAATGAACCTTTTGCTACGAATTTTGTAGAATTTTATAGAATTAGAAAAACAATGAACCTTTTGCTACGAATTTTATAGAATTAGAAAAACAAAGAGTTGTCCCCAAAATGTGGCAACCAAATCTAGTTTCGGAACCAAAGTCTTTTAAATTTAATTTTGGATAAATTACACAAATAGTCCTTATAGTTTGGAACTTGTGTCACTTTGATCCATGACTTTTCAATTGTGACACATTTAATCCTAAATTTTGAATCTTGTTCCAAATAAGGACAATTGAATATATAATTAGATTTTTCAAGGGTAAAATTGTCAATTTAATAAAATATAAACTAATTTGACAAAAATAAATATCGAACAAATATTTTTAAATTTTTAAAAATTATTTCTATCTATTAAAAATAAAATTATGTAAAATTGATAAATCTTTTAGACATTTATTTATTTCTTTTACCAAATTAATTTTTATTATGTGTTTGGACGAGGAAATTAATTGACCTCACTTCAAGAAATAAAACAATTGACGAGGAAATTAATCACCACAAAAAGTCTCTTTATACTAGTCAAAAATAATGAATCAGAAAAACAATGAACCTTTTGCTACGAATTTTGTAGAATTTTATAGAATTAGAAAAACAATGAACCTTTTGCTACGAATTTTATAGAATTAGAAAAACAAAGAGTTGTCCCCAAAATGTGGCAACCAAATCTAGTTTCGGCACCAAAGTCTTTTAAATTTAATTTTGGGTAAATTACACAAATAGTCCTTATAGTTTGGAACTTGTGTCACTTTGATCCATGACTTTTCAATTGTGACACATTTAATCTTGAATTTTGAATCTTGTTCCAAATAAGGACAATTGAATATATAATTAGATTTTTCAAGGGTAAAATTGTCAATTTAATAAAATATAAACTAATTTGACAAAAATAAATATCGAACAAATATTTTTAAATTTTTAAAAATTATTTCTATCTATTAAAATAAAATTATGTAAAATTGATAAATCTTTTAGACATTTATTTATTTCTTTTACCAAATTAATTTTTATTATGTGTTTGGACGATAATCATGTAAAATTTATTTTAAAAAATTAATCATGTAATTTTTATTAATTTTACATAATTTATCATTGGTGGATAAAAATAATTTAAAAAAAATTAAAAATATTTTTTTGACATTTCGTTTTATCAAATTAGTTTATATTTTATCAAATTGATGATTTTACCCTTGAAAAATCTAATAATATTTTCAATTGTCCTTATTTGAAACAAGATTCAAAATTCAAGATCAAATGTGTCACAATTGAAAAGTCAGGGACCAAAGTGACATAAGTCTCAAATTATAGGGACTATTAGTGTAATTAACCTTTTAATTTTTGATGTACTTTAAAAAAAAATTCCTAAACATGCATTGTACTTGTTCATTCATACAACACTAATAATCCCGGCTAATTAACATCATCCACAACAATTCAAAATATGCAAACATCCATAAATTACTGCTATGTAATATCCATAAACTAACATTTATTCGAATTGGTCATCCATCATAACAACTCAAACAAACATCCATAAAAAGTTATACACGTCCATTAAAAGTACTATATATAAATAACAAAAAACAACCCATCATGAAATTTGAGCGTGTGTGGTCCATCTATCCATTTCCATTCTATCAAACATATATATATATTATTATATATTGAAAATATAACATTTCAAGCACAAAATGCAAACAAAATCTTTATTTGAAATGTTTTCTTCCAAATCACTATACGGGAGTCCTATTGAGGTGTTTTCTATTTCTAAATGTATCTTTAGGTTAAAAGGGAAATGCTTGTGCCAGCTTCTAGGTCCTTCGGTGACTATTTATAATTTTGCCCCCCAAACAGCCCATTTTTAGTTCAAAGTCTTTAGTTACAAAGTTTTTGATTCTCTAATTGAGAATCCTATAGAGGTGTCATCTATGTCTACAAGTTCCTTTAGGTTGGAGCAAGGTCTCGTTTTTATTCTCGAGTTGGTTTTTGGGTCTTTCGTTGACTATTTTATAGTTTGCCACCCTAACGTCTTTTTTTAGTTCGGAGTCTTTATTTTCACAGTTTTGCTTCAAATTCTCGAACCAAGTGTCCTATAAAGATGTCGTTTGTTATCAAAAGTTTCTTTAGGCTCGAGCGAGGTGCTCTTACCAGTTACACTAAGTCTTTAATTTCATAATTTTTCTTCTAATTCCCTAACGGGAGTCCAATAAAGGTGTCATACTTATTGTTCAAATTGTAAATTAAATAAAATAGACAAACAGATTCATATGAAATGAAATTGATTTACAGAAAATGTAATCATGGAATTATAACATACAACTTAATGAATAGAAATACATATAAGAAAAATAAGGATAGAAGCGCAAACTGAAACCTGTGTGATACCATAGTCTCCTTAAAACAGATTAACCGTCTCACCGTGCATGCTGGAGGTACGTCAATTTCTGTTTCCCAAGATACGACAATTTAGACCGGCTAACGCAGAAGTACTTTCTGATAGTTTTGCCGAACCGACGATGACATCACTCTCTCACACAGAAAGAATATATTATAAGAGGAGACTAACTTGACTATAATATGAGAGCAAAAATTTTTATATTGAACACAAGGGAGATGGGCCTCTTTTTATAAACAATGAGGGAGAGATGAGTAACCTTCCATCCATGAAGGCTAACAACCAATGCCCATTACTCTTATAAAACTGCTGGAGTAATGCACACAATTGAATGGGATTCAATGTGTGAGTTATACATAAAGAAGATTTGAGACCTTATTTTTACTTAACTGTTTTACAGATGAATGTAAAGTATTTATACAACAACCTAACCTCTTTTACTCAAGTCTAACTATGATGAGTTAACTCTAACTAATCATACTAACTCTAACTAACTAACTGCTTAACTAATTCTGTTACAATAATATCTAACAGATATTATAATGGATATGGAATAATATCACTGGACTCAGCTTGCAGCTTCTCACACGTGGATGTGGATGATGAAGTCTGTTTGAACTGCTGTGGAGCTCTGAACTGTTTGGACTGTTGCTGCTGATGTTGCTGCTAAGTCTGAGTGTGAGCTATACTTTCATCACCCCCTTGCAAGCTCATAGGGGAGGAAAGCACTATGAGCTTGTCATAAAGAAAATGAAACCGAGAGACTGGTAAAGCTGTTGTAAAAAGATCAGCAAGCTGATCAGATGAGGCAACATACTTGACAAAGATTTGTTTGAAGGCAACTCTTTCACGGATATAATGATAATCAACAGTAATGTGTTTAGACCGAGAATGGAAAACAGGATTAGAACTCAAGGAAATAGCAGACAAGTTATCACACCAGAGAATTGGATATGGATGAGCAATGTGTAAATCAGTGAGAACCATTTGAAGCCAACTCAACTCAGCTGCTGCTTGAGCAAGAGCTCGATATTTAGCCTCGGTGGACGAACGAGATACTGTACGTTGCTTTTTGGCTGACCAAGAGATAAGGTTAGGACCTAAAAAGACACAGTAGCTAGTTGTAGAGCGACGATCACTGATACTCCCTGCCCAATCTGAGTCAGAGAAAGCATGAAGCTCAAGAGGACTAGGAGTAAAGGACAGACCCTGATGAAGGGTACCTTCGAGATACCTCAGCAAGTGTTTGACAGAAGCAAAATTAGCCTCAGTAAGAGAATGCATAGTTTGGCAAGCATGATTAACAGCAAATGAGATATCTAGTCGAGTAATGGTCAAATACTAAAGTGCACCAACAATACTACGATAGAGGGAAGGATTAGAATATGCCACAGTTGTAGAAGACAGTAAAGATGGCTTGACAAACATAGGAAAAGGTACAGGCTTACAGTTAGCCATTCCATCTTTAGTAAGTATTTCCAAAGCATACTTAGTTTGAGAAAGGAAATAACCAGAGGCAGAGGGAGTAACAGATACACCCAAAAAATAGTTGATAAGTCCCAATTCTTTCGTCGAAAAAGCAGAGTGCATATAAGTAATGAGAGAGGCAATATAAGCTGAATTATTTCCAGTGATGAGGATATCATCAACATATACTAATAACACAGTCATGGTAGTGGCAGTATGTTGAATAAACAGACAAGAATCAAACGAACTAACAACAAATCCATTGGTAAGAAGATAGCTCGAAAAGGTAGAATACCAAGCACGGGGTGCTTGTTTAAGACCACACAAAGCTTTAGTCAATTTACAGACAAATTGAGGTTTAGACTTGTCAACAAAACCTTGAGGTTGAGTCATATAAACTTCTTCATTCAAGACACCATGCAAGAATGCATTTGAGATGTCAAGTTGTTTAATAGGTCAATTGTAATGAAGTGCCAAGCAAAGTAAAATGCAGATTGTGGGTTATTTAGCAATGGGACTGGATATCTCATGATAGTCTAAGCCTTCTTCTTGGAAATATCCTTTGGCTACAAGACGAGCTTTATGGCGAGCAATTGTACCATCAGAATTACGTTTGAGACGAAATACCCACTTACATCCAATAACCTGTTTAGTAGGAGGCAAATGAACCAAAGTCCAAGTGGACTGTGATTGAAAAGCTGCAAACTCTTCATTCATAGCCTTGGTCCAGGCAGAAGACAGAGCAGCCTCTTTATAGGAACATGGTTCAGAATCAGTAGAATTAGTAGAAGTAATGGCAGACAAGAGATGATGAGCTGCCTTAGATCGAGTAACCATTGGATGAATATTAAGAGAATGAGCAATAGAAGAAGAAGGAAGGGAATAAGACTAAAAATCAACCACCAAAGAATCAATAGGAATAGCAGGGGAAGAGGAATGAGATAAAGGAGAAGAAGCAGTTGATGGAAAAATAAGAGAAACAGTTGGTGTAGCTGATGGAGAAGTAGGAGAAATAGCTGGTATTGGTGCAGCTGATGGAGAAATAGGAAAAACAACTGGTGCTGGTGCAGCTAATGGAGAAGTAGGAAAAATAGCTGGTGGGAAATGAGAAGAAGATGGCCAAAAGAAAGATTGATACTGAGACAATGAAGGTGAAGGAACATGCACAGAGGAATCAAGGAAAGGAAAAGTTTACTCATGAAAAACAACATGCCTAGAAACATAAATGCGACCAGTGCTTGAGTCAAGACACCTGTATCCTTTAACTGAAGGTATATAGCCAAGAAATACACAAGCAATAGAACGGGGCTGAAGCTTGTGATGAACATATGGCTTGAGCCAAGGGAAACACAGACAACCAA
Organism: Camellia japonica; assembly: GCA_030407325.1. Lineage (NCBI taxonomy): Eukaryota > Viridiplantae > Streptophyta > Magnoliopsida > Ericales > Theaceae > Camellia > Camellia japonica. The sequence continues at coordinate 22,332 of JAPPVO010003728.1, read as the reverse complement.
AAGGTTTAAGAAAATGATAGTCAGGTAATTGATGAAACAACAGTTCAAAAGGAGTCTGATTTTGAAGCTTAGAGCTGGGCATACGATTAATAAGATACACAGAAGTGGCAACAGTGTCAAATCAATAAGCAAGAGGGACACCAAACTGCTGAAGCAATGCAATAGTGGTTTCTATGATGTGTTTGTGTTTTCTTTCGGCAACGCCATTCTGTGGTGGTGTATAGGGACAAGACAACTGATGATCAATACCATGTGTGCGAAGAAAGTCTTGAAACTTAAGTCCCAGATATTTAGTGCCATTATCAGTGCGAAGAATTTGCAATTTAACAGTAACTTGATTTTCAACAAAAGCTTTGAATTCAATGAATTTTGCAAAAACTTCACTTTTAAAATGCAAATGATAGAGCCATGTAAATTTGCTGAAATCATCAACAAACAAAACATAGTATTTAATGGAAGAAGAAGAATGAAATGGTCCCCATACATCACTATGGATAAGGGCCAATGGTTTATTAACAGAAGCAATAGACAAACTAAATGGCAATCGATGGCTTTTGGCCATACAACAATGTTTACAAGGAAATGAAGAACTAGAAACAGTCTGAGGTAGTTTCAGTTTATTACAAATCAGTTGCATTTTAGGTAAAGAAGGATGACCTAAGCTAGCATGCCAAGTAGAAAGAGCAGTAGTGGTGTTGAGGCAGACTTCATGAGAGGAAGACCTAAAAAGAACAGCTGGAAGATGATAGAGGCCATGAGAACTAGGACCTCTATAAAGAATAGCTTTGTTACTCTTGTCCTGAATCACAAATCCAGAAGAATCAAAAGTAATAGAACAATGATTATCAGTCACAAATTGATGAACTGAAATGAGATTTGCAGAAATTTTAGGAACATGAAGAAGCTGTGTAAAAGCAAAATTTTGAGAAGGAGTTGGTAAAATACTAGTACCTTTATGCTGAATAGGCAAGGCATTACCATCTCCAACCATGACCTGATCTGAACCTTGATATGGCTGATAGGATTGTAAATTTTGCAGATCATGAGTGACATGACTAGTGGCTGCAGAGTCCAAAAACCAATTGTCTAATGGAGAAGAAGCAGAGGCAATGTAGGCCTTATTTTGGAAAGTGTTCTGAAACTCAGATGAAATAGGAGAGGTTTTAGTGTTAGTAGACTGATAAGAAGTATCCATTCAGTACCAACAGTTGAGAGCAACATGATTATGTTTGCCGCAGATTTGACAAACCACAGAGGATTTGTCATTGGAAGTATGATAACTAGATGAATTGTTGGTATAACCTCGACCTCTTCTTCCTCGTTGGAAATATCTACCACCAGATCTGTTTCCTCTGCTAAATTGAGATTGCCCAGAAAAAGAATTGCGGAAACCTGAAGATTGAGTAGAATTTTCTGAGGATAACCTTGATATGCAGTCGAATAAGCCACATGCAGATCAGAAGAATTCTGTTTTGAAACAGATTCTACATGAATTGCCTCTGAACAGAGCAGTGATGACAGATTTTCCATGGAGATAGATTCAGATCTTGCTCGAATTGTGGTTTTAAAAGCATTGTATTCAGTAAGAAGGCCATTCAATGTGAGAAGGACCAGATCTTCATCTTCAACTGGTGAAGCAGCCATAGCCAACTGATCTGATAGAGCTTTAATCTAAGAAAGATATTCTTCCATTGAACAAGATATTTTTACAACATTATGAAGGTTGTTCCTGAGCTGATGAATATGAAACCTTGAGAGAGACGTAAAGCGTTTCTCAAGTGTGCTCCAGACTTCATGACTAGTCTTGCAATGAAAAACTATGGTGAATACTGCTGAGGATAATGTGGCTGTAATACAGCTCAGAAAATGTGAATCAATGAGCATCCATTGAGTGTATTCATCATTCAGTACCTCTCTGATGTATTGAGCATGAGGTGTAGTAGAACCATCAACATAACAGAGCAAACCAGTAGCTCTAAGAATGTTGTGAAATTGATTTTTCCTGATAATGAAATTGGAAGAATCAAGCTTAACAGTAACAAAAGAATTTAGATTGGAGATAAGAAGTGAAAGATTTAAAGGAAGCTGAGGAGAAGAAGCCATTGATGGACCATTGATGGACCTTCAAACTCGTGAGAGTAATGTTTGCTCTGATACCATAAAGAAGATTTGAGATCTTATTTTTACTTAACTGTTTTACAGATGAATGTAAAGTATTTATACAACAACCTAACCTCTTTTACTCAAGTCTAACTATGATGAGTTAACTCTAACTAATCATACTAACTCTAACTAACTAACTGCTTAACTAATTCTGTTACAATAATATCTAACAGATATTATAATGGATATGGAATAATATCACTGGACTCAGCTTGCAGCTTCTCACACGTGGATGTGGATGATGAAGTCTGTTTGAACTACTGTGGAGCTCTAAACTGTTTGGACTGTTGCTGCTGATGTTGCTGCTGAGTCTGAGTGTGAGCTATACTTTCATCAATACAGAATATATACCTATGTGTATATACATATCTGCCGCAAACTTGGCCTAAAAAGATTAGGTTGGTGGGCCACTAATCCAATCCAAACGTAAAGCTTCAAGCCTCAAGCCCAAGCCTAAGATCCATGACCCACGATCCATGGACCTGGACCTGGACCTGGCCTTGTTCGGGCGGCGCACGCTGTAGACACCCCATTTTTGACCGACCTTAAGACTCAGACGTCACCGATTGAGCGCTCGGTGATGTTGCATATTGTGCTCGTTCAGAAGTCTCAGAGTCTCGGCCGTGAGCCTTGCCTCCGGACTTCCGAACTCTCTTTTGTGCCTTGTCTCGGTTTGCGAACCAGACTCGGTTTTCTCTGTTTCTCTTTCCAGAGGGAGGGAGAGGTCTCGTAGACCATCTCTCAGTGGTCGTGGCTACATTTCGTGGCCGTAGGCCATTTTGCCCATTTCGGAGCCCGGTTCCCGGTTTTCGGAGTCATCAGGCCGTGTGCCTCGGTTCGGGACCGCCTAACTATCTCCGATTACTCCGGTTTTTGGCACGCATCTTATTTACTCCCTTTTGAGGGACACTGAGGTCTGAGAGACCTACTTCGTGGTCGAATGCCACTTTCGGTGCTTAACAGGCAGTTTTCGGGGCCCCGAACTGCGCGTTCTGGCCCCCGAACTTTCGTTTTGCATCGGTTTTTGTTCATTTTTGGCAGGTACCTTTGTTTTATCACCAGGAAGGTCACAGAAGGGTGGGAGGCCAGCAATTGTTTCAGCAACCAGTTATATTCCTCCGTCGCCCTTCGACGCCCGTTTTTCTCACTTCCAAGCCAATGTTGACCACCCTAAGGCCACTTTCTTCAACCCCAAACCACATATTTGTCTTGTAGACACCTGGGAGGACACAAATATTATATGGCCGGCCAGAAATGGTTGTTGAACCTTTTGAACCCCTTTGAAAAATGGCTTGTTCTCTTTCCTGTTTCACTTCCTCCAGTTTTGAACCACAAGGTTGTGTTGAGGGCACCTGGGAGGACACCAATATCTGGTGGCTGGCCAGAAAATCTTTTTGACCATTTTGACCCTTGGCCGGCCGGCCATAGGGGGTGGCCGGCCGGCCACCTGCAACTCTAAAAGTTGGCCGGCCATGATCCTTGCAGTGTGTATATTACAGCTGTATATCTTTTTTCCCTCCAAAAGCTGTATCCAGAGGGAACTCTTTTGGAGGGAAAACTTGATCCATTTTCCCTCCATTTCTCCCCCATTTTTGTCTACATAACAGAGCCTCCAGCTCTGTCTTGGAGGTTGAAAAAATTGCTTGGAGCTCATACATACATATCTCCCTCTATCTCTCTCATTTCCTTCAAAAATTCCTAAGTCCTACACCTCATTTCTTCATCACCACCAAGCACCACCACCACTACTCCATTTCCAGCAGCTTGGGGAGCTTTCCAGCAGCTAGGAGGCATCACTTCTCAAGCCAAGAAGCAAGCAAGGGTTGGTCTTCAAGGGTAAGTGTCAATTCCCTCTTTTTGAACTTAATTTTGCAACATTTTTCTAGCCTCTTTGCTTGCTGTTTTGAGCTCCGACCAAAACTGAAAATGTCATTTTTTTGAGCTCATTTTCTTGTTTCATTAAGGGCTCAACACTGTTTGATCCCCCCATGTTGCACTTGCTTCAATACCCTCTTGAATGCCATTTTCTTGCATGATATTTTTGGCTTATGTGTGATCTGTTTTGGAGCCTGATGTGAACTGTAAGTAGACCTATTTGGAGCCCCTATTCAACTTTGAAGAAGGGCTCAACACTGTTGGGGATCTCCATATATCACTTACCATTGTACCCCTCTTTGGTCCCCATTTTTGCATGATTTGTTAGCTTATCTTGCTTCTGTTTTTCGGCCATGATCAGAACTGAGAGTGGCCCTATTTTGACCCCCTTGTCATGTTTCATTAAGGGTCTTTGGCTGTTTGATGAATATTTTGTGTACTTCATGTTATAGCCCTCTTATGGCCTTAATCTTGCATTGCATTTTGAGCATGTTTATATACTGATTTGGGTTTGATAATCTACTGTAAAATGACATATTTTGGGACCCTCTTCAACATTGTTGAAGGTCCCTCACTTGTTTGAGACCCCCATATATCAGTTACTTCTTTGCCCCTTTGTTGGCCCATTTCTTGCATGAATTGTTTGCCATACTTGTATCTGTTTTTGGGGTTTGTCATAAACTGTAAAACATCATATTTTTGGCCCCTCTTCAACATTGTATAAGGGGCCTTCTGTTTTTGAGATCAGAAGCTATGACTTGCTTCATTACCTCTCTTGGCCCCCCCATTTTTGCATGCTAATTTTGCCCTATTTGTACCCACTGTTTGGCCATGCTTTAAAATGTAAAAATTCTTGTTTTGGGGCTGCCTTGCTTCTGCCTTTACACTTCATGTACCAATCATGCATGCTTTGTATAGCTGTAAGCCATTTCATGTACCTAGTTTTGAATTTCGGGAGAGATTCCATGCATCGGGTGTCATTTCGCCTTGTTTCGGGGCTGTTTTGCCCCTCATTTTGCTACTGATTTTGCATGTTTGCATATCATATTCCATGTCTTGGCCATGTCTCATTAGAGTGGCATTCCGTGCCGTAGGTTCGGTCCTCGGTTTGCGTGCACGCGTGTACGCATTTCGAGTTGTCTTGTTTTCATTTGATGGCCTCCTATGTGAGTGTGGCTGAGGCTCTCTCATGTTGGTGTAAGCCCATATTGCATTGCATATGCCATTTCATCCATAAGCATTGTGTATGCCCGGTTGTGTATCACCTCGTGTAGCGTGTATGCCATTCCATAACATCGTGTATGTTAGGATTGTATCTTAGTTGCATTTCACGCATATCATGCATATTGCATCATGTTCGGGATAGGAGTTAGCCCGGGCACGGGAAACGAGGTACGTTCCGTACCCCGAGTGACGGAACGTGTCTCAATTCCCAAGTCACCTACACTCCGGATTATCCATGATGGAGTTAGGTTTTGTTGTAGTGTTCATGTGCATTCATTCCATATTGAATTATGCAATTCGACTCCTCGGCCATCATGCATCGAGATGCGTGATTGGTGGCACGAGGATCGAGGCATGCATACATTTGTGAAAATACATTGCTATGCCCCTTTCCTGCTCTCTGTTGCAGTAAAATCAAGAATCAACAGTCTTCCGAGGCTTGGCACGCATTTCAAGAATAGGTGCAAACAGAGGCTAATTGGGGCATCCCAGTGGATTTCCGCGCAAGGCAGCTTAAACATGCATCATTCATCACTCGGAGCGGAATCAAGGCAGTCCCTTGCTTGCATGCCAGTTTTACAGCTTTCTTAGTTAATTAGTTAATTAATTAGGAATTTGTACATTATTTGGACTGTATTATTTGGACTGTACTATTCTTTTATTCGGGACTGTATATTTATTTGAACCCTCTGCGCGAGGGCATAATTGTAATAAGTGTGGGTGAGTGTGATGTATGTCTTCCAACCCCACATCTTTCTTCCCTTTTATTTACCTGCTTATGATGGTTAGATTAGGGCATATTTCAATTAGCATACAGTGTGACAGCATGTTTGCATCATTCATCTATTTTGCACGAACCACGCTCGGCGCATCATACAAACTGCATTTGTATTTCAATTCCAAATTGAATACGTGTTAATTGTAGCATTCCATATGCCATGTTTAGAATAGCCGAGCCTGCTATAATTGCATCTTTGCACGTGTTGCATTAGGCATTTTTGTATATCTAGGATCATGCATGATTTCTAATGAGCTTCTGTTTTGGCTTGGAGTACTCGGTGAGTTTTATGCTTTAGCATCCTTGCATGCGTGTGAGTGACTGCCATGAATAGCATGCTTACCATGAGGCTATGTGCTTATGTGATATAACTGCCTTGAATGCCTGTGGGTGGAGGTTGGGTTATTTGGATTGGAACAATTCATCAAATGTTTGTTTTAAGCCCACTAGATAGTGGCAAAATCATCTTTTCTAAACCCACCTGAGGGTGGCAAAATCTGCATTTTAAGCCTACCTGAGGGTAGCAAACCATTTTCACAAACAAACATGAAGTGTTTTGTTCCAATTCAGACGACTCAGTCTATACTTGTATGCTATGCGCATCACATAGTAACCTAGGCTAATAACCGGGATAAGAGCACACAAAGTTTTCAAAACTAGATATCATGGTTAGTAGAGGCCGATCTTTGATCGGGCGAGCGGGGGTGCTCACGAAGTGACCTTCCCCAATCGTACCCAAGTTCCCGAGCCGAGGCAACTTTGGTGATGACGGACATGTGGCCTTTGGCACCGAGTCAGGGTTTCCTAAATTTCCCATTAAAAAAACATTTAGGTGGCGACTCTGTATCTGGCAAAGCAGTCCATGTTTGGTACTTCTTTTCAAAAAATCTGTTTTCGAAATCGATTTGCCGGATTTGGACTCTTTGGTTCAAGATTAAGAACCGTGACATTTGAGCTTTTCGAACTGTAGTAGACCCGCAAGCGAACCAGAACGGGGGGGAGTCGCACCCTCCCCGGGATGCGTTCGGGGACGTCTACACTCGCGCGCGCGTGTGGTAATTTTTCCATAACCAACTTGGACCACAGTCTTGACCCAAGCCCATCCTTAAAGTATCCATAACTCCATTTTTTTGAAAAATTTGGATGCCCCAAAGAGCTCATGCCCTTATCAAAATCTGGAAATTTAAATACCTATCAAAGTTTTTCTCTAAAATCAATGTGGGATTAGTAATTATACACAATTCCCAATACCTCATTCATGAGGTCATCTTTATGAGACAATTTCTCATTTAATTCTTAGTGGTTTTTTGTAATTCTTTTTGTAGCGTAAAGACTTTGTTACAAAGAATCTAAAGCCATTTAATCAATGGTTGAGACCTACTTTAATTTCACATTAAAGTCACCAAAAAACTATTTTTTCCAACAATCTCCCACATGAATAAAAATTGACCGAATAAAGAAAACGGAAAACGTTTACAACAAAGATTTGGAGTAAGAGCACACAGACTAACCTTGCATCAAAAAAAGTAGTTGTTGGCCTTGAACCTTTCGTAGTGAAAGCCTATCAGATTTGCTGGCTGACCAGTGAGCGTGATGTTTTGAACTGTTCTATCGTTTGTGTAAACCGAGACAATAGACCTTACACAGAAATTAGTCCAACCATTGTTCTTGTTCTCACTGGTGTGTCCGATATGGACCCTACAACACTAGCCTGGTTCAATGAGTGTTTTTAAAGAATTCGGCTTTACCAATTCTTAAAGAAGCAGCCCCACTTTGCACTAACATAGGTGACCTATATAAGGTATCTCATTATACTACGGTTGGTTATTCATATCACTTAGATCATTAAAATATTAGCTTAGCCTTCCACCCCCCTAGGGTATCACTGTACAAAGGAATAAGCAAGAGGATTTACCTCTTTAGTGACTCATCCGTTACATGAAATTAGGTTGTCCCTTTGAACCAAGATCTTGGGATCTCCAGTCAACTTTTCTATTCCGGTAACATTACTAAAGGCCTTAACCCCATTTCTCTTGACGACGTTTCTACTAACTCTCGAGTTAACCCTTTGGTTAGCGGATCCACAATGTTGTCCCTAGAGTTTACATAGTCTAGAGAGACAACTCCATTAGAGAGTAGTTGTCGTATGGAATTATATCTACGACAGATATGTCTAGACTTTCCATTATACATATGACTCTGTACCCGTTGAATCGCTGATTGGCTATCACAATGAATATAGATAGCAAACACAGATTTCGGCCAACGTGAAATATTCTCAACGAACTGGCAAAGCCATTCAGCTTCTTCAATTGCTTTATCCAAAACAACAAACTCAGATTCCATCGTTGATCTCGATATACACGTTGCTTAGAAAATTTTCAAGACACGGTTGTCCTTCCGAGGGTAAACACATAACCACTAGTGGATTTGAATTTATATCAGATATCCAATTAGCCTCACTATATCCTTTTAGTACTATTGGGTATCTGGTATAATGCAGCTCATAATCCCGGGTGTAGCATAGATAACCTGTTAGACTTATTTATTTTGATGATTTATTTAATTATGTTTTAATTTACTTGAAAGAGAAAAATAGAATCCAAAATTTATTTTGATGATTTATTTAATTATGTTTTAATTTACTTGAAAGAGAAAAATAGAATCCAAAATTTATTTTGATGATTTATTTAATTATATTTTAATTTATTTGAAAAAGAAAAATAGAATCCAAAATTTATTTTGATGATTTATTTAATTAAGTTTTAATTTATTTGAAAGAGAAAAATAGAATCCAAAATTTATTTTGATGATTTATTTAATTATATTTTAATTTATTTGAAAAAAAAAATAGAATCCAAAATTTATTTTGATGATTTATTTAATTATATTTTAATTTATTTGAAAGAGAAAAATAGAATCAAAATTTATTTTGTCCCATTATTTCTCACCTAAACTTTTATCCTAAATATTGTTTGAATGTATTTAATATTTGCTTAAATCAAGAGTTTATTTCAACCCAAAAATAATGCCTAAACTAGAGATTTACACAGTCCAAAACAAATGTTCAAATAGCCTAGCACAGCAGCATGCTAAAAGATTCAAGTGGAAGATATTCAAATTAGTAATGATAGAGTGGAAAATATTCAAATTAGTAATGATGGAGTGGAAGATATTCAAATGAATACAACAGCTATAAACGACTATAAGTTTCATTATATATGCCAAAACCTTTGATGTGAACAAGTGACAACAACTACAAACAAGTTACAGAAATCAGAAAATATTCTTTGATCTAAAATCATTCTCATCTATTCTCTGATAAATTTTATGAGAAGTGTTCTTCAATTTTTGTTTACATCCTCTCTCAGAAATTATAGATTAAGTCGTATAGCTTTAAACCCATCTTTCCTGTGTGAGGATTACAAAAAAATCAGAGTCTCATTTTTATATCTATCTTTGAGAGATAATTCTTGTAATTTTCTGTGAAAGCCAAAATACCTTCTTTTCAATCTTGTAAGAGTGTAGTACTCTCAGTATTTTTTGGACTTAGAAAGTATGTGTAAAATCCGTGGAGGATTGCTCCATTTGTAAAAAGGTTGCTAGCACCCTGTGAAGTTAGAGAATAGTGAAAAATCTCAAGTGAAGCTTGAGGAGTGGACATAGGCCGAGTTGAAATCGAACCACTATAAATTTGTTTGCCTCTCTCTCCCTTATTCCTTTATTTTATTTAAATTGTCATAGCTATATTTCATATTTTTATTGTGCTAAAATCATTAATTGACATAGTTGTTAGAACACTTGTTTTAATTATTTTTATTTCATTAACTATATTTATCTATTGTGCTAGTCATAATTTTTATTAGGGTATTATTATTTTTATTTGTAAAAACTTAATTTACCCTCCCTCTTAGGTTGTCTTTTGGGTAACAATTGGTATCAGAACCTAGACTCTTGTTTTAGATTTAACCATTTGGGAGTTTCGATCCATGGCAATCTTAGCTTAAGGACAAGCCACAAATAGGCCACTATTATTTGACGAAAACAACTATAGTCATTGAAAGGATAAAATGACCCTATACCTACAAGCCACTGATTATGCCATGTGGATTATTGTTACCAAATGTCCAAAAATTCTTACCAAATTAGTAGACAATATTAGTGTACCTAAAACTGAAGATGAATGTGATGAGAGGGATCATAAATTATTGCAAGCCAATGCTAAAGCCAAACTCACCCTTGTTTGTGGATTAGACTCTAAGAAGTATAATAGAATTTCAAGTTGTGATTTGGCAAAAGAAATTTAGGACAAACTTGAGGCAACATATGAAGGTACAAACCAAGTGAAGGAATCTCGTATTGATATGCTTGTTCATAGTTATAAATTGTTTAAAATGAACTTTGCTGAATCTATTTCAAGTATGTTTACTAGATTTACTGAAATTGTAAACTCTTTGAAATCTCTTACAAAACTTATACTAATAGTGTGTTGCTGAGAAAAATTCTTAGGTGTTTACCAAAGAATTGGGAAGCAAAGGTCACGGCCATTATAGAAGCCAAAAACCTCTCCACACTTGCATTGGGTGAGCTTATGGGTTTCCTTATGACTCATGAGATCACCATGAAAGGACATGAGGATGTTGAAAACAAAAACAAAAGTGGAATTGCATTCAAAATCTCATCAAATGAAGAAGAACATAAAAACTCCAGTGAGGATGAAAGCTATGCCATGTTTAGTAGAAATCTCAAAAAGCACTTCAAGAAAAACAATTATGGAGGAAGAAGACCTTTCAAGAAAGAGTACAACAAAGATAACAAGAAAGAGCCTATTATTTGCTATGAGTGCAAAAATCCTGGACATATGAAGATGGATTGTCCAAAATTAAAGAATCATGGAAAAGACTACAAAAGAAACAAAAAGGCCATGGTAGCAGCTTGGAGAGAAAGTGAAGATGAAAGCTTAAGTGATGAAATTGAAAATGACATAGCCAACTTATGTCTTATGGCTCTTGAAGATGAAAACTCTACTCAAGATGAGGTAACTACTCTTTATGAAGAACTTGAAAGTGCATTTCATGAACTACAAGATGAATTTAGAAAAGTTTGTACCAAAAATAATGTGTTGAAGAAATCTGTTGCATCTTTATCTATTAATGTAGAAGAATAAAAGAAAGAAAAAATTGTTTTGGAAAATGATTTTGATACTATCTCTAATGAGAAAACTACTTTAAAAAACATATTGATGATTTAACAAAAACACTTGAAAATTTTGTAAAAGGTAGAAATAATCTCAACATGCTTCTTAGAAATCAAAGATGTATTTTTGATAAAGTGGGCATTGGATATGACCCTATTAAAAAAAAAGAATCTCAATACAATTTTTAAAAAGGCACCTCTCATGACTTACCCTCATATCACTTGTTATTATTGTAGAAAGAAAGGCCATTATATATTTTCTTGTCCATTCAAAAATAATATAAACATAGGAATTAAAAAGATTTGGATTGTTAAGGGATCTAACAAAACTAACCAAGAAGGACTCAAGAAACTATGTGTACCAAAAACTAACACTTGATTGTCATCTAGTAGGTTTGCTTTAAGTCCAAAGCTAAAGAAGAGAAGTGGTACCTTGATAGTGGATGTTTCAGACACATGACCAGAGATAAATCCTTCTTTACTACACTATCATCCAAAGATGGAGGCTTTGTTACTTTTGGAGACAACAAGAAAGGAAAAATCGTCGGTATTGGTAGCATCAGTATTTCTCCTAATCTTTTTATTGAAAATGTTTTACTTGTTGATGGACTTAAGCATAATTTACTTAGTACCAGTCAATTATGTGATAAAGGTAATCGAGTTATTTTTGATAAATCACATTGCACAATTGAAAGCACAAATGATTATAAAGCTTTATTCGTTGGTAATCGTCATGATAATGTTTATGTTTTTTATCTCAATGATCTCTATGCTAGTGATGTTAAATGTCTATATGTTAATAATGAAAATAGTTGGTTATGGCATAGAAGACTTGGTCATACTCATATGAATTTAATTGCTAAACTTTTGAGAAAGGATTTGGTCATTGGACTTCCAAAAATTAAATTTGAAAAAGATCATCTTTGTAGTGCTTGTCAACAAGGAAAATAAACTAAAACATCGTTTAAATCAAAATCTCACATTTCCACAATTAGACATTTACAACTACTGCATATGGATTTATTTGGTCCCTCAAGGACATCTAGTCTAGGTGGTAAATATTATTGTCTTGTTATTGTTAATGATTATTCAAGATTTACATGGGTTATGTTTTTAGCATACAAAGATGAAACCTTTTCTTCTTTCACAAAACTCTGTCGTAGAATTCAAAATGAAAAAATCTTTCTTATTACTAATATTTAAACCGACCATGGTAGAGAACTTGAAAATGAGAATTTGAATTGTTTTATGATAAGTATGGTATTAGACATAATTTTTTAGCACCTAGAACCCCTCAACAAAATGGTGTAGTAGAAAGGAAGAATAAAACTTTAAAAGATATGAGTAGAACAATGCTTTGCGAAAATAATCTTCCTAAATATTTTTAGGCCGAAACCGTTCACACCGCATGCTATATTTTAAATCGTGCATTAATTAGAACTATTCTAAAAAAGACTCCTTATGAACTTTGGCATGATAGAAAGCCTAACATTAGTCACTTTCATGTTTTTGGTTGTAAATGTTTTGTGCATAATAATGGTAAGGATAACTTAGGTAAATCTGATTCAAAATCTGATAAAGCAATTTTTCTTGGCTATTCCTTAACTAGCAAAGCTTATCGTGTTTTTAATAAAAAAAACTCTTGTTGTGGAAGCATCTATACATGTGGCATTTGATGAAACTAACATCTCTGCTCAAAAGCAAATTGTTAGTGATAATATAGATTTGGAACCAAATGTGAAAGATTCAAGTATCTACAAAGAAGAAAACTAACCATGTAAGTTGAACAAAGAGATTGAATAACCTATTCTCCCGCCTCAAGAAGAATGAGAAAACAATGATGATTTGCCAAGAGAATAGAAGTTTGTTCATAATCACCCCAAGGATTTAATCATAGGTGACCCTACAAAAGGTATTGAAACTCGCTCTTCACTTAGAAACATTTATAGTAACTTGGCTTTTCTCTCACAGATTGAGCCTTAAAACTTTCAAGAAGTCGAATTCGATGAACATTAGATGATAGCTATGCATGAAGAGCTTAACCAATTTGAGAGAAACAAAGTGTGGAAACTTGTGCCAAAACCTAAAGATCATACCATTATCGGTACCAAATGGATCTTTCGAAACAAGCTTGATGAATCCGGCACAATTATAAGAAATAAGGCTAGACTTGTTGCACAAAGATACAATCAAGAAAAAGGTATTGATTTCGATGAAACCTTTGTTCCGGTTGCTAGATTAGAAGCCATTCGTATGTTACTTGCATTTGCATGTTTTAGAGATTTCAAACTTTATTAAATGGATGTAAAAAGTGTCTTTCTTAATGGTTTTATAAATGAGAAAGTTTATGTTAAATAACTTCCAGGTTTTGAAGATCATGCTTTTTCAAATCATGTTTTTAAACTATCAAAGCTTTATATGGTTTTAAACAAGCACCTCGTGCATGGTATGAACGATTAAGTAAATTTTTTATTGAAAATAATTTTTCTAGAGGAACGATTAACACAACACTTTTTGTTAAAATTAAAAATGATGATTTACTTATTGTACAAATATATGTGGATGACATTATATTTGGTGCTACTAATGAAACCTTGTGTAAGGAATTTGCTAAGTATATGCAAGGTGAGTTTGAGATGTGTATGATGGGAGAGCTAAATTATTTCCTTGGGCTTCAAATCAAATAATATAAAGAAGGAATTTTTATCAACCAAGCTAAGTATACAAAAGAACTACTCAAAAACTTTGGTATGTATGACTCAAAAATAGCTGGAACAACTATGAGCACATCCATTATGTCACACCCCAAACCCGAGTATGACCGGCCGTGGCCTACAGGGCCTTAGCCCAAGGCACACATAAGCCTAAATACGAAACAATACACATTGAATAACTATAAAATAGTCCATTAATAAATAACCAAAACTCAATCCAGTGTCATGCCACAAGTATAAACGGCAAAATCAACCGTAAACAATACACAATCCAAACTTATGGGATAAAAACAACCCACATATCAAAATAATCCTAAATGAACCTCAATAAAAATAAATATAAATATGCACAAACTTGACATAACAGTCTAAAACAAAATAAATGAATGTCCTAGAGGTCCATGCAATTGAGTCCCCGCTACGCCATGAGTCCACTCTAAGTCCTTCTAACACATGGAAATGGTAAACAACTAAGTCAGCTGATAGCTCAATGAGTAGCAACATGGATAGTATATACAGTTTTGAAACCAGGGATCAACTCCAAAATAAGATATATACCATAGAAACTAGATTGGCATACAGTTTGGTAAAGAGAATCTATTTCAAAAAAAAGGTTCCACAGTTCAACAGTTAAAATACTCATGTCTCTGAAGAATATGATAAATGATATTTTTCACTTAAAACAGATTACAACATGAACACCAATAATTTTCTAGGTACCAAGAAAATAACAAGTAATATGCCACATAGTTCTCAAGGCTATAAGCCCCGTTGGATCTAATACCGAACTAAGAGTCATCCTCAGGGTGGCAACCTGGGCCTTTTCTCAAAGACGATCTGATTGAAGGTCACCTAGCTTAACCTAGGTCTTTCCCTTACAATCGTTGAGCACTAGAGTCATCACGGCCCAACCCGAATCTGTTCCCTAGTGGCCAAAGTCACCACACACAGTGGAATAATTTCTCTGGACTAAATACACAGATGGTCCCAATAATCAATACACATCAATTTCGCAAAACATGGTAGTTCATTATTATAAACATGAGACCAAAACAAATAGTTTACAGTATGCCAAGTTCACACATGTTTCAGAAATAATTTGATTCCATTGATAATATAATAATTTATCAAAACAGTTTAGTCATGAAACAACAATTTAATTTTTCAACAGTTCAGGGTAGGGGAACATTTATAAAAATATGTAGCATGAAACTACTCACCTGGAAATGAAATAATATAATCCTCGAATAGAGTATAAAAGTCTAACTAGTGCCCTAAACCAAGTATAAAAACTACACGTCACTACTAATTTTAAAATACTAAAGAATATGAACTAAGTAACCTCAACTAAAGCGCACTAACACGGCTCAACCCAAATCACCGTTACTCTTAAATATTACCTAAATTCATGTTCTTCAAGGTCTAAAATCACCTAAGACATGGGTTCAGGTCGAAACTTAATTAAATGTGACTTTGAGATAAAATAGAATTTTTGATAGGTTATCCCGAACTGTTCACTAACTCTGAAAATTAAAAAAACCCACTCTACACCATTCGAAAAATTCCAAAACCCTCCAGATATCAACTAATATATCCTAAGTTTCAAACCCAATTGGTTTTACTTGATTTGCTTATCAAAATAATTATTT
This sequence comes from Camellia japonica, assembly GCA_030407325.1. Taxonomy (NCBI): domain Eukaryota; kingdom Viridiplantae; phylum Streptophyta; class Magnoliopsida; order Ericales; family Theaceae; genus Camellia; species Camellia japonica. The sequence goes on along the minus strand of JAPPVO010003728.1, from coordinate 6,733 downwards.
ACAATTAGTTATGCCCAAACAGGTTGTTTTCTGTAGCACTTTAAATAAATTAATGGTTCTCTTAGTATATAGGAGCAATCAATGCAAGGCTAAAAATGTAAGAAACTAGACTCGTAACCAGTTCTAATGACGCTGATTTGATAATTTTCGGATTTATACTTAAAGAGAACAACACTCTCGAATTTACTATTTAAACCAGTTTTCTAGACAAATTTGAATGCATCAGTTTATAGGGATTTTGACTTCCAAAAATTATGAAAAAATTCAGATATGAATTCAATATGTAATTGATCTACTGCAAAAATTTCAGTTCAAAATTCATTCGTTTGATATGGTTTCATGATTTCTAAAGTTTGCTGGCAGATTAATATTGTTAGGAGCAACATTATGAATTCAATTAAAATTTCTAGAATACTATCCCAATCAGCCAATCCATTCCTTTTTCTTCCACCAACTCACAACACCCACAAGCACCACAACTATGTAAACAACATATTATAATAGAACAAGAATAGATTGATTAATACCTTAGAGAGTTGTTGAGACACAAGGGTGCTTTCTCTCCCTCTCTCTTTTCTATCTCTTGCTCTCTCTTCCTCTCTCACATTTCTACTGCAACTGCTACTATAGTGTTGATTAGGAACCCTAGGGTTGTTATATATATATATGAAAACAAGACTCTAAATAATTATCCTTTGTTTTATATTTTTTTTTTCTCTCCATTAATTTAAATAAAATACAAATATTATTAGATCAACACATGCTTACTAATTTGACACTTATTTATTTATTTATTTATAAATAATAAATTTTGCTTCTAAATTAAAGACTTTCACCATAAATTTATTTTAGGTTTTAAAATTAGTTAAACGACCCTCCAATAATATTTAATTTGCACTTAAAGATTCACAATAAAATATTTGAGATTGTAATATTATTATTATTTAATTATTTACTAAATCTTTATATTCGGGTTCTTACACATTAAGCTAGACAATGATGAAAAAGATAAGTCCATTGATCAAACAAAATATCGAGGTATGATTGGCTCACTTCTTTATTTAACTGCAAGTAGACCCAATATTATGTTTAGTGTTTATATGTGTGCTATATATCAATCAAATCCTAAAGAATCACATCTCAGTGCTGTTAAAAGAATTTTCAGATAGCTTGTTGGCACTCAAAATTTGGGATTGTTTTATCCTAGAAGTGTTGCATTTGATTTAATTAGTTACTCGAATGCCGACTTTGCCGAATACAAACTTGATAAAAAAAAGTATTAGTAGCACTTGTCACTTTTTTGGTAACTCATTAGTATCTTGGTTTAGCAAAAAGTAAAATATGTTGCTTTATCAACGGCCGAAGCTGAATATATAGCTTTCGGAAGTTGTTGTGCCCAAATATTTTGGATGAAATAACAATTGGAGGACTTTGATTTGCATTATGATCATATTCCTATTAAATGTGATAATACTAGTGCCATCAATTTAAGCAAAAATCCAGTTCAACACTCACGAACAAAACATATTGAAATTCGACATCATTTTTTAAGAGATCATGTTCAATAGGGGGATATTGTACTTGAATTTGTAAACACCGACAAGCAATTGGCGGATATTTTTACAAAATCCCTAAGCGAGGATCGCTTCAATTTTATTTGTGACGAGCTTGGAATGTCAATTTCTACTTAAAAATTTTTGTTATGACTGTGAAACTTGAATTTTTGTTAAAATGATATATGTGTATTGCTACATTGATATGGAAACGTTTATATCAGCTGCATGCTCTCAAGTCCTTCATACATTTATTATCCTTAATAGTTTGTTATTCTCAGCTGTGTAATTTTTTTTTGGGTTCTGCATCTTGAGATAAAATTAACTTTGCATACATTGACTTTTTTAAAACTCTCATAGTATTTTTTTTGCATTACCTTTCCAGCAACACCGACGTCCCATTAAGTATAATTTCTGCTGTTATTAATTTATTTTAATTTATTTTTTTATTGCTATTAGGCTTAATATCTTTTTTTATTTTTTATTTTTTGTTGTTTTACTAATAGGTTTCATTTTCTTTATTATTATTTTTTTCTTCTTTTCTTTTCATTATTTTTTATTTATTTTATTTTATTTTTTTTTTTGGTTTTGCCCTGAGGCTTAATTTTGATTTATTTTTTTTTTTTCTGTACTTTACTTTCATCTTCAAGTGATTACATTAAACATAAAAACAAACACAAGTCACAATATACATATTTACATAAAAAAAAAATTCCCTTCATTTTTCCGGCCATTGGCCGACCTCACTTACTCGCCTTTTCCACCGCTCTCTTCTTCTTTTTATCACCTTGGGCAACGCTTGACGCCCCTGCCCCCTTGCCTTCGTCGAGCGCAAGCACTCCCCGCCGACTATCAAAAGCCAAGAACGACGTTGCTCCAAATTGGGCCATAGAGATGGTTTTCCGTTTAAGCTCTTTATTTTCGGCCTTCAGTGCGCAAATCTCTACTCGCGCATCCTTGTACATGCGCTGGAGCAGAGAGAGTTAGGCGTTGACCTGGTGGAGCTCACTCATTTTGTTCTGCAGTCGATGCGCCAATTTCGTGACTGCAATCATCGTCTCCATACAGGATGTCAGTGTGAAATGATTGGCTTTAATATCTGATTACACTGCCACTATTTGCTCAATCGACATCATAGGACGGTTGGAAAGAGTAGGCGCTGGGGCACTCGGCCCAGCAGCGCTTAAGGGAGTAGGCGCTGGGGCACTCGGCCCAGCAGCGCTTAAGGGGTCATTCAGGTCCAGAAAGAGAGTAAGGGGACGGGGCAAGGCTATGTGGTCAACAAGAGAGATGTAATCGAAAGGAGGGTCATTTTTGGCAGACTTTCTGCTCTACTCAGTCTCTCTGCTCTATCTCTCTCACGACGACGTAGAAAGGGATGCAAGCGAATGATGAAGAAGAAGAAGAAGAAGCGAGTGATTAAGAAGAAAAAGACGAAAGAGAAAAAGGCAAGCGGAAGAGAGAACCGAGGCAGTTGATTGACCCGTCTTGCTTTTGTCGGTCGGTTGACGCGAAAGCCCAAACAATATTTAGGATAAATATTTAATAATGTTTGAATGTATAATATTTAATAGAATCCAAATTCATTTCAACCCAAATATTTGTTTGAATGTATTTAATTTATTTGAAAGAGAAAAATAGAATCCAAATTCATTTCAACCCAAAAATAATGCCCAAACCAGAGGTTTAAATAGCCCAAAACAAAGGTTCAAACAGCCCAGCACAGCAGCAGGCCAAAAGATTCAAGTGGAAGATATTCAAATTAGTAATGATGGAGTGGAAGATATTCAAATTAGTAATGATAGAGTGGAAGATATTCAAATGAATACAACGGCTATAAACGGCTATATGTTTCATTATATATACCAAAGCCTCTGATGTGAATAAGTGACAGCAACTACAAACAAGTTACAGAAATCAGAAAATATTCTTTGATCTAAAATCATTCTCATCTATTCTCTGATAAATTTTCTGAGAAATGTTCTTCAATTTTTGTTTACATCCTCTCTCAGAAATTATACATTAAGTCGTATAGCTTTATGCCCATCTTTCTTGTGTAAGGATTACAGAAAAATCAGAGTCTCATTTTTATATCTATCTTTGAGAGATAATTCTTGTAACTTTTTGTAAAGCAAAAACACCTTCTTTTCAATCTTGTAAGAGTGTAGTACTCTCAGTATTTTTTGGACTTAGAAAGTCTGTGTAAAATCCTTGGAGGATTGCTCCATCTGTGAAAAGGTTGCTAGTACCCTGTGAAATTAGAAAATAGTGGAAAATCTCAAGTGAAGCTTGAGGAGTGAACGTAGGCCGAGTTAAAGCCGAACTACTATAAATTTGTTTGTCTCTCTCTCCTTATCTCTTTATTTTATTTAAATTGCCACAACTATATTTCATATTTTTATTGTGCTAAAATCATTAATTGACATAGTTGTTAGAACACTTGTTTTAATTATTTTTATTTCATTAACTATATTTATCTATTGTGCTAGTCATAATTTTTATTAGGGTATTATTATTTTTATTTGTAAAAACCTAATTTACCCCCCTCTTAGGTTGTCTTTTGGGTAATATAACCTAACACCCACATAATGCCTCTCCAATAAGTGGCATTCGGATTACTCGTGTATCTACTAAGTCTACTAACAGAGTAGGCTATATCCGACCTTATACAACTCATCAAATACATCAAACTTTCAATGATTCGAGAATATTCTAGTTGAGAGACACTCTCACCATTATTCTTGATCAAATGTAGACTTACGTCTACCGGTGTCCTAGACACACTTGTATCTGATTTACGAAATTTCTCAAGTATCTTCTCAACATAGTGAGACTGAGAAAGTACAATATCATTAGATATTCTGGTAATCTTAATACCCAAAAATGACATCTGCAAGGCCTATATCTTTCATGTCAAACTTAGAGTTTAACAATCTCTTGATAGTTTGAATCATTTCATCATTACTACCAACAATGAGTATGTCATTTACGTATAGATACAAAATAACATAACCTCTGTCAATGTCTTTAGTATATACGCATTTGTCACACTCATTGATTCTAAATCCATTTGATAACATAGCGTTGTCAAACTTCTTATGCTATTACTTAGGAGATTGTTTCAAACCATATAATAACTTGACAAACTTACAAACTTTCTTAATTTTCCTTGGAGCTGAAAACCCCTCGAGTTGTTCCATGTAGATTTCTTCATCTAAATCTCCATTTAAGAAAGCTACTTTACATCCATCTGATGTATCTCTAGACCACGTAAAGCGGCTATCGCAATCACTATGTGAATGGATGTAATCCTTGTCACAGGTGAATAAGTATCAAAGTAATTTAGGCCTTCTCCCTGCCTGTATCCTTTGATAACTAGTTTAGCTTTATACTTATCAATTGACCAATCTGCTTTCATCTTTCTTCTAAAGATCCACTTACTTCCTAAGGCCTTACTGCCTGGGGGTAGATCAAGAAACTCCCAAGTATGGTTCTTTAAGATAGAGTCAATTTCACTCTTAATTGCTTCTTTCCATAAAGGATTTTCAGGTGAAGTCACAACTTCATGAAAAGTTTAAGGCTCTCTCTCTAACATATAAATCAAGAAGTCTAGGCCAAAGGACTTGGCAGTCCTAGACCTCTTACTCCTTGACTGATCTTCAAGTTCTTTCTTAAAACTTTAATCCTCTCATTGGGTTCAACAAGGAAATACGTCTTCAAAGAATGACGCGTGTCTTGACTCCATTATGGTATTTTTGTATATATCTAAAATATCAGACTTGTGCACAAGAAATCTATATGCATTATTATTATGTGCATAACCAATGAATATACAATCCACGGTTTTTGGACCTATCCTAACCCGCTTGGGTATAGGTATCGCCACTTTTGCAAGACACCCCCACACTCGTAGGAAATTATAAGAAGGCTTGCGGCATTTCCATAATTCATATGGAGTCTTGTCTACTTTCTTCCAAGATCCACAATCCACAAACCCAGACCTGGCCCGGTCCGAACGGGCAGGCGGCACACACATGTGAGCATGGCAATTTTTCTATAACCAACTTGGACCATAGTCTTGGCCCAAACTCATCCTTCATTACAACAAAAAAGGATTTTTACAGAGCGCAATGTATGCCGTAAAAACCCTTCTACGACGTGCAGTGCGCGTCATATTATGACCAGTCATGGAAAATCATTCACTTTCAACGACATGCTTTGTATGCTGTTAAAAACTATTTAACGGCAGATTTTGTGCGTCATTGTTACTTTTTCTACGACATCCTATAGTACACCGTTAAAAACTATTTAACCGCAGATTTTTTGCGTCATTGTTACTTTTTCTACAGCTACTTTTGCACATCGTTAATTGGTGAGACAAATAACGACACTGATTGCGCGCCGTAAAATATGTAATACAACAACTTATTATACCTACCGTAGAATATGCAGTTTTTTTTTTTTTTTAATTTCAGTAGGTTCTATTTAACTGATTTTGTACAATCTAACAAATATTACAAACAAGCATCACAAAGTATCAATCAACCAGCAAAATATTATTTGAAACATAAAAAAAAAACTATATCCATAAATTATAAACATTTAATAATTGTCTATACATTCCAAACATTCGAAAACTATATCCTTAAGTTCTAAACTGTGCAAAAAGTTTAAACCATCCAAAACTACGCATATCTAACTTTCTAAACATATCAACAACTATTAAGAGATTATCTAAAACTACTGACAACAGTTTTTATAGCAGTTACAGTTACAGTTACAGTTACAGTTGCAGCTGCAGCTGCAGCTGCAGCTGTAGCAAATCCACTTGCTCGTATCACAGCGACGAGGGTACCCAATGTATGTGTTAAGGCACCTAAACCCGCGGTAATAGTTGGAGCAACTAACCCTGTTGCATTTCTTGTCTGCATGATAAAGGAAACTTCACATAAGTACAAAAACAAACTCCTCAGGGTCAAAAATATTTCTTGAGGTATTAAGAAATGATTAAGAAATTTTAAAACACAACAAAACATTTTCAAAATTAATAAGATAATTTAATGGCCCCATAAAAGTAATTTCATAATTAAAAATTAGCAAAAATTCAAGATCTCAATAGTCTTAACGCATATGCAAATAAAATTCAGATAAAGCAAAACCTTTTTTTTCATACATCAAAT